>CAUJRU010004337.1:0-18552 GCA_963277665.1 Viscum album | reverse complement strand
AGATCCGACTTCCAACACTTCTTTTATTCCAGAGACAAGAATGAATCATCATCGACGAGGTCTCAGCATTCATTCCTTCCTTTACCCAGCACCGATGAGAATAGCCAAACCGATCACTTCCCACGAATCCACAAGATCCCGGTTAATGAGTCATCACCTCCGCATGACGCTCGTGTATCTTGCAGAAACAGTAGATACACATTCTCAAGCCGCCCTTATGAACATCATCACCCAAGGCATGACTGAGGAGGAAGGCACCCCAACTTGTCCAATAATGAACCATGGCAACCGTTTGCCTGGTGGTGTGAGTTTCTCAGGACCCAAATAACTCACAGGTGGCCCCGACAATGCGTTGGGCAAAGCACTCCCGCAAATCACTGCCCAAGGAAGCTTGCTACGGTTCGCATGGAATATCACTGAATGGGAAATTTAGGAGCACGGTCTCTCATCCTGGTGATACCGACAGTTTCGCGCTTGAACCACTACCAAAATCCCACAACGCTCCAGAGAAGGTGAGGAAAAGGCAGGTACAGCAAAGGACGACAAAGGAACCCAATCCCACCATGCCTCCCACATCCCAACATCTGCAAGAACTCAACCACACTCGGTGGCTTTTAAGCATAGCCCGACCCGCAACGCTCCATGAAAGGTGAGGAAAAAGGTGGGTACGACAGGACGGGGAAACAACCCAATCCCGCCCATACCCCCCACATCCCACCAGTGAGGAAAAAGGTAGGAACGTCAGGGGATGAGGAGGGAAACCCCCATCCCGCCGTGCCTCCCACATCTCACATTCCGTAGGAACTCAACCGCCATGAGGCAGCTTTTAAGCAGACGAACCAGCAACGCTCAAGAGACGTCGAGGAAAAGGAGTCATGGTAGGTACGGGGGTCCTATGTCCCGCCGCGCCGCCCACATCCCACCATCCACAGGATCCCACAAACCGTGAGGCGGTATTTAAGCACCCAGCCCGCAATGCTCCACAGACGGGGAGGAAAAGGCAGGCACGTCAGGGGACGGGGCAAAAACCCAATCCCGCCGCGCCTCCCACATCCCACCATCCGCAGCAACTCAACCACCCTGAGGCGGCTTTTAAGCAAGCCAAGCCGCACTGCTCTAGAGAAGGCGAGGGAAGGGCAGGAGCGTCGAGGGACGACAAAGGAACACCAACCCACCATGCCTCCCACATCCCACCATCCAAGGAACTCCGCCACCGACAGGTGGCCTTTTAAGCAAGCCCGAACCGCAACGCTCCATGAAAGGTGAGGAAAAAGGCGGGCACGGCATGAGACTGGGCAAAAACCCATTCTTTCCAATGCCCCCCACATCCCACCGGTGAGGAAAAGGAATTACAGCGTCCCACCGCCATGCCTCCCACATCCCACCTTCCGAAGGAACTCAACCGCCATGAGGCAGATTTTAAGCAGACGAACCCACAACGCTCCAGGGACGTTGAGGAAAAGGAGTCATGACAGGAACGGAGGCCCTATGTCCCGCCGCACCCCCCACATCCCACCATTCAAAAGAACTCAACCACCGTTGAGAAACTTTTAACCAAGAACCAGGACACCAACCATGCTCATCTATCATCATCCCATCCAAGTTATATCTGTCTAGTATCGCATCGTCTTTTTAGCAAGCCCTTGGAAGACGGAACCGCAATTGTGCGAGAGAATTCAACCCAAGCATATAGACGGGGCCCCTACATCAGCACCAAAAAAATTCCACTACCAACAGGGAGAACTCCAAAGGGACAAGTGAGGGTCATCTAGGTGGAGCTCACCCACCTGGGGATTCTTCGCTTGAGATATAACCGAGGAGAAAGTCACCCCTGGCACTGATTTAATGAGACCCGTCACAGTATCACCATCTTTCGATTAGTTTGTCCTTTACATGCGGGACCTGATCTTTGAGACAGGCATATGACTAGTGGAAGGATCAGCCATGTAGCATCACCAACAACATCTGCATTGTTTGGGGTATGACTGAGCTGACCACTCAGACCCCAACACAAGCCCAAACCGTCGTCCCGAACATTCAATTCTGTTCGATTAGTTTGTCCTTTGTACATGCACAACCTGATCTTTGAGACAAGCATATGACTAATGGAAGGATCAGCCAGGTAGCATCACCAACCACATCTGCAATGTTTGAGGTATGACTGAGCAGACCACTCAGACCCCAACACAAGCCCCAACCATCTTCCCAAATCGACAGGATTCCCCTTAATGAGTCATCACCTCCGCATGACGCTCGTGTATCTTGCAGAAACAGTAGATACACATTCTCAAGCCACCCTTATGAACATCATCACCCAAGGCATGGCTGAGGAGGAAGGCACCCCAACTTGTCCAATAATGAACCATGGAAATCGTCACCCTGTTGGTGTGAGTTTCTTAGGACCCAAATAACTCGCACGTGGCCCCGACAATGCGTTGAGCAAAGCACTCCCACCAATCATTGCCCAAGGCAGCTTGCTATGGTTCGCATGAAATATCGCTGAATGAGAAATTTAGGAGCACGCTCTCGCATCCTGGTGATACCGACAGTTTCGCGCTTGAACCACTACCAAAATTCCACAACGCTCCAGAGAAGGTGAGGAAAAGGCGGTACAGCAAGGGACGACAAAGGAACCCAATCCCACCATGCCTCCCACATCCCAACATCTGCAAGAACTCAACCACACTCGGTGGCTTTTAAGCATAGCCCGACCCGCAACGCTCCATGAAAGGTGAGGAAAAAGGTGGGTACGACAGGACGGGGAAACAACCCAATCCCGCCCATACCCCCCACATCCCACCAGTGAGGAAAAAGGTAGGAACGTCAGGGGATGAGGAGGGAAACCCCCATCCCGCCGTGCCTCCCACATCTCACATTCCGTAGGAACTCAACCGCCATGAGGCAGCTTTTAAGCAGACGAACCAGCAACGCTCAAGAGACGTCGAGGAAAAGGAGTCATGGTAGGTACGGGGGTCCTATGTCCCGCCGCGCCGCCCACATCCCACCATCCACAGGATCCCACAAACCGTGAGGCGGTATTTAAGCACCCAGCCCGCAATGCTCCACAGACGGGGAGGAAAAGGCAGGCACGTCAGGGGACGGGGCAAAAACCCAATCCCGCCGCGCCCCCCACATCCCACCATCCGCAGCAACTCAACCACCCTGAGGCAGCTTTTAAGCAAGCAAAGCCGCACTGCTCTAGAGAAGGCGAGGGAAGGGCAGGAGCATCGAGGGACGACAAAGGAACACCAACCCACCATGCCTCCCACATCCCACCATCCAAGGAACTCCGCCACCAACAGGTGGCCTTTTAAGCAAGCCCGAACCGCAACGCTCCATGAAAGGTGAGGAAAAAGGCGGGCACGGCATGAGACTGGGCAAAAACCCATTCTTTCCAATGCCCCCCACATCCCACCGGTGAGGAAAAGGAATTACAGCGTCCCACCGCCATGCTTCCCACATCCCACCTTCCGAAGGAACTCAACCGCCGTGAGGCAGATTTTAAGCAGACGAACCCACAACGCTCCAGGGACGTTGAGGAAAAGGAGTCATGACAGGAACAGAGGCCCTATGTCCCGCCGCACCCCCCACATCCCACCATTCAAAAGAACTCAACCACCGTTGCGAAACTTTTAACCAAGAACCAGGACACCAACCATGCTCATCTATCATCATCCCATCCAAGTTATATCTGTCTAGTATCGCATCGTCTTTTTAGCAAGCCCTTGGAAGACGGAACCGCAATTGTGCGAGAGAATTCAACCCAAGCATATAGACGGGGCCCCTACATCAGCACCAACAAAATTCCACTACCAACAGGGAGAACTCCAAAGGGACAAGTGAGGGTCATCTAGGTGGAGCTCACCCACCTGGGGATTCTTCGCTTGAGGTATAACCGAGGAGAAAGTCACCCCTGGCACTGATTTAATGAGACCCGTCACAGTATCACCATCTTTCGATTAGTTTGTCCTTTACATGCGGGACCTGATCTTTGAGACAGGCATATGACTAGTGGAAGGATCAGCCATGTAGCATCACCAACAACATCTGCATTGTTTGGGGTATGACTGAGCTGACCACTCAGACCCCAACACAAGCCCAAACCGTCGTCCCGAACATTCAATTCTGTTCAATTAGTTTGTCCTTTGTACATGCACAACCTGATCTTTGAGACAAGCATATGACTAATGGAAGGATCAGCCAGGTAGCATCACCAACCACATCTGCAATGTTTGAGGTATGACTGAGCAGACCACTCAGACCCCAACACAAGCCCCAACCATCTTCCCAAATCGACAGGATTCCCCTTAATGAGTCATCACCTCCGCATGACGCTCGTGTATCTTGCAGAAACAGTAGATACACATTCTCAAGCCACCCTTATGAACATCATCACCCAAGGCATGGCTGAGGAGGAAGGCACCCCAACTTGTCCAATAATGAACCATGGAAATCGTCACCCTGTTGGTGAGAGTTTCTTAGGACCCAAATAACTCGCACGTGGCCCCGACAATGCGTTGAGCAAAGCACTCCCACCAATCATTGCCCAAGGCAGCTTGCTATGGTTCGCATGAAATATCGCTGAATGAGAAATTTAGGAGCACGCTCTCGCATCCTGGTGATACCGACAGTTTCGCGCTTGAACCACTACCAAAATTCCACAACGCTCCAGAGAAGGTGAGGAAAAGGCGGTACAGCAAGGGACGACAAAGGAACCCAATCCCACCATGCCTCCCACATCCCAACATCTGCAAGAACTCAACCACACTCGGTGGCTTTTAAGCATAACCCGACCCGCAACGCTCCATGAAAGGTGAGGAAAAAGGTGGGTACGACAGGACGGGGAAACAACCCAATCCCGCCCATACCCCCCACATCCCACCAGTGAGGAAAAAGGTAGGAACGTCAGGGGATGAGGAGGGAAACCCCCATCCCGCCGTGCCTCCCACATCTCACATTCCGTAGGAACTCAACCGCCATGAGGCAGCTTTTAAGCAGACGAACCAGCAACGCTCAAGAGACGTCAAGGAAAAGGAGTCAGGGTAGGTACGGGGGTCCTATGTCCCGCCGCGCCGCCCACATCCCACCATCCACAGGATCCCACAAACCGTGAGGCGGTATTTAAGCACCCAGCCCGCAATGCTCCACAGACGGGGAGGAAAAGGCAGGCACGTCAGGGGACGGGGCAAAAACCCAATCCCGCCGCGCCTCCCACATCCCACCATCCGCAGCAACTCAACCACCCTGAGGCGGCTTTTAAGCAAGCCAAGCCGCACTGCTCTAGAGAAGGCGAGGGAAGGGCAGGAGCGTCGAGGGACGACAAAGGAACACCAACCCACCATGCCTCCCACATCCCACCATCCAAGGAACTCCGCCACCGACAGGTGGCCTTTTAAGCAAGCCCGAACCGCAACGCTCCATGAAAGGTGAGGAAAAAGGCGGGCACGGCATGAGACTGGGCAAAAACCCATTCTTTCCAATGCCCCCCACATCCCACCGGTGAGGAAAAGGAATTACAGCGTCCCACCGCCATACCTCCCACATCCCACCTTCCGAAGGAACTCAACCGCCATGAGGCAGATTTTAAGCAGACGAACCCACAACGCTCCAGGGACGTTGAGGAAAAGGAGTCATGACAGGAACGGAGGCCCTATGTCCCGCCGCACCCCCCACATCCCACCATTCAAAAGAACTCAACCACCGTTGCGAAACTTTTAACCAAGAACCAGGACACCAACCATGCTCATCTATCATCATCCCATCCAAGTTATATCTGTCTAGTATCGCATCGTATTTTTAGCAAGCCCTTGGAAGACGGAACCGCAATTGTGCGAGAGAATTCAACCCAAGCATATAGACGGGGCCCCTACATCAGCACCAAAAAAATTCCACTACCAACAGGGAGAACTCCAAAGGGACAAGTGAGGGTCTTCTAGGTGGAGCTCACCCACCTGGGGATTCTTCGCTTGAGATATAACCGAGGAGAAAGTCACCCCTGGCACTGATTTAATGAGACCCGTCACAGTATCACCATCTTTCGATTAGTTTGTCCTTTACATGCGGGACCTGATCTTTGAGACAGGCATATGACTAGTGGAAGGATCAGCCATGTAGCATCACCAACAACATCTGCATTGTTTGGGGTATGACTGAGCTGACCACTCAGACCCCAACACAAGCCCAAACCGTCGTCCCGAACATTCAATTCTGTTCGATTAGTTTGTCCTTTGTACATGCACAACCTGATCTTTGAGACAAGCATATGACTAATGGAAGGATCAGCCAGGTAGCATCACCAACCACATCTGCAATGTTTGAGGTATGACTGAGCAGACCACTCAGACCCCAACACAAGCCCCAACCATCTTCCCAAATCGACAGGATTCCCCTTAATGAGTCATCACCTCCGCATGACGCTCGTGTATCTTGCAGAAACAGTAGATACACATTCTCAAGCCACCCTTATGAACATCATCACCCAAGGCATGACTGAGGAGGAAGGCACCCCAACTTGTCCAATAATGAACCATGGAAATCGTTACCCTGTTGGTGTGAGTTTCTTAGGACACAAATAACTCGCACGTGGCCCCGACAATGCGTTGAGCAAAGCACTCCCACCAATCATTGCCCAAGGCAGCTTGCTATGGTTCGCATGGAATATCGCTGAATGAGAAATTTAGGAGCACGCTCTCGCATCCTGGTGATACCGACAGTTTCGCGCTTGAACCACTACCAAAATTCCACAACGCTCCAGAGAAGGTGAGGAAAAGGCGGTACAGCAAGGGACGACAAAGGAACCCAATCCCAACATGCCTCCCACATCCCAACATCTGCAAGAACTCAACCACACTCAGTGGATTTTAAGCAAAGCCCGACCCGCAACGCTCCATGAAAGGTGAGGAAAAAGGTGGGTACGACAGGACGGGGAAACAACCCAATCCCGCCCATACCCCCCACATCCCACCAGTGAGGGAAAAGGTAGGAACGTCAGGGGATGAGGAGGGAAACCCCCATCCCGCCGTGCCTCCCACATCTCACATTCCGTAGGAACTCAACCGCCATGAGGCAGCTTTTAAGCAGACGAACCAGCAACGCTCAAGAGACGTCGAGGAAAAGGAGTCATGGTAGGTACGGGGGTCCTATGTCCCGCCGCGCCGCCCACATCCCACCATCCACAGGATCCCACAAACCGTGAGGCGGTATTTAAGCACCCAGCCCGCAATGCTCCACAGACGGGGAGGAAAAGGCAGGCACGTCAGGGGACGGGGCAAAAACCCAATCCCGCCGCGCCCCCCACATCCCACCATCCGCAGCAACTCAACCACCCTGAGGCAGCTTTTAAGCAAGCAAAGCCGCACTGCTCTAGAGAAGGCGAGGGAAGGGCAGGAGCGTCGAGGGACGACAAAGGAACACCAACCCACCATGCCTCCCACATCCCACCATCCAAGGAACTCCGCCACCAACAGGTGGCCTTTTAAGCAAGCCCGAACCGCAACGCTCCATGAAAGGTGAGGAAAAAGGCGGGCACGGCATGAGACTGGGCAAAAACCCATTCTTTCCAATGCCCCCCACATCCCACCGGTGAGGAAAAGGAATTACAGCGTCCCACCGCCATGCTTCCCACATCCCACCTTCCGAAGGAACTCAACCGCCGTGAGGCAGATTTTAAGCAGACGAACCCACAACGCTCCAGGGACGTTGAGGAAAAGGAGTCATGACAGGAACAGAGGCCCTATGTCCCGCCGCACCCCCCACATCCCACCATTCAAAAGAACTCAACCACCGTTGCGAAACTTTTAACCAAGAACCAGGACACCAACCAAGTTCATCTATCATCATCCCATCCAAGTTATATCTGTCTAGTATCGCATCGTCTTTTTAGCAAGCCCTTGGAACCCGAAACCAAAATTGTGCGAGAGAATTCAACCCAAGCATATAGACGGGGCCCGTACATCAGCACCAACAAAATTCCACTACCAACAGGGAGAACTCCAAAGGGACAAGTGAGGGTCTTCAAGGTGGAGCTCACCCACCTGGGGATTCTTCGCTTGAGGTATAACCGAGGAGAAAGTCAGCCCTGGCACTGATTTAATGAGACCCGTCACAGTATCACCATCTTTCGATTAGTTTGTCCTTTACATGCGGGACCTGATCTTTGAGACAGGCATATGACTAGTGGAAGGATCAACCATGTAGCATCACCAACCACATCTGCAATGTTTGAGGTATGACTGAGCAGACCACTCAGACCCCAACACAAGCCCAAACCGTCGTCCCGAGCATTCAATTCCATTCGATTAGTTTGTCCTTCGTACATGCACAGCCTGATCTTTGAGACAATCATATGACTAATGGAAAGATCAACCGGGTACCATCACCAACCACATCTGCAATGTTTGAGGTATGACTGAGCAGACCACTCAGACCCCAACACAAGCCCGAACCATCTCTTCCCAAATCGACATGTTTCCCCTTAATTAGTCATCACCTCTGCATGACGCTCGTGTATCTTGCAAAAACAGTAGATACACATTCTCAAGCCACCCTTATGAACATCATCACCCAAGGCATGACTGAGGAGGAAGGCACCCCAACTTGTCCAATAATGAACCATGGAAATCGTTACCCTGTTGGTGTGAGTTGCTTAGGACCCAAATAACTCGCACGTGGCCCCGACAATGCGTTGAGCAAAGCACTCCCACCAATCATTGCCCAAGGCAGCTTGCTATGGTTCGCATGGAATATCACTGAATGAGAAATTTAGGAGCACGCTCTCGCATCCTGGTGATACCGACAGTTTCGCGCTTGAACCACTACCAAAATTCCACAACGCTCCAGAGAAGGTGAGGAAAAGGCGGTACAGCAAGGGACGACAAAGGAACCCAATCCCACCATGCCTCCCACATCCCAACATCTGCAAGAACTCAACCACAATCAGTGGATTTTAAGCAAAGCCCGACCCGCAACGCTCCATGAAAGGTGAGGAAAAAGGTGGGTACGACAGGACGGGGAAACAACCCAATCCCACCCATACCCCCCACATCCCACCAGTGAGGAAAAAGGTAGGAACGTCAGGGGATGAGGAGGGAAACCCCCATCCCGCCGTGCCTCCCACATCTCACATTCCGTAGGAACTCAACCGCCATGAGGCAGCTTTTAAGCAGACGAACCAGCAACGCTCAAGAGACGTCGAGGAAAAGGAGTCATGGTAGGTACGGGGGTCCTATGTCCCGCCGCGCCGCCCACATCCCACCATCCACAGGATCCCACAAACCGTGAGGCGGTATTTAAGCACCCAGCCCGCAATGCTCCACAGACGGGGAGGAAAAGGCAGGCACGTCAGGGGACGGGGCAAAAACCCAATCCCGCCGCGCCCCCCACATCCCACCATCCGCAGCAACTCAACCGCCCTGAGGCAGCTTTTAAGCAAGCAGAGCCGCACTGCTCTAGAGAAGGCGAGGGAAGGGCAGGAGCGTCGAGGGACGACAAAGGAACACCAACCCACCATGCCTCCCACATCCCACCATCCAAGGAACTCCGCCACCAACAGGTGGCCTTTTAAGCAAGCCCGAACCGCAACGCTCCATGAAAGGTGAGGAAAAAGGCGGGCACGGCATGAGACTGGGCAAAAACCCATTCTTTCCAATGCCCCCCACATCCCACCGGTGAGGAAAAGGAATTACAGCGTCCCACCGCCATGCCTCCCACATCCCACCTTCCGAAGGAACTCAACCGCCATGAGGCAGATTTTAAGCAGACGAACCCACAACGCTCCAGGGACGTTGAGGAAAAGGAGTCATGACAGGAACGAAGGCCCTATGTCCCGCCGCACCCCCCACATCCCACCATTCAAAAGAACTCAACCACCGTTGCGAAACTTTTAACCAAGAACCAGGACACCAACCATGCTCATCTATCATCATCCCATCCAAGTTATATCTGTCTAGTATCGCATCGTCTTTTTAGCAAGCCCTTGGAACCCGAAACCAAAATTGTGCGAGAGAATTCAACCCAAGCATATAGACGGGGCCCTTACATCAGCACCAACAAAATTCCACTACCAACAGGGAGAACTCCAAAGGGACAAGTGAGGTTCTTCTAGGTGGAGCTCACCCACCTGGGGATTCTTCGCTTGATGTATAACCGAGGAGAAAGTCAGCCGTGTCACTGATTTAATGAGACCCTTCACAGTATCACCATCTTTCGATTAGTTTGTCCTTGTACATGCAGGACCTGATCTTTGAGACACGCATATGACTAGTGGAAGGATCACCCATGTAGCGTCACTAACCACATCTGCAATGTTTGAGGTATGACTGAGCAGACCACTCAGACCCCAACACAAGCCTAAACCGTCGTCCCGAGCATTCAATTCCATTCGATTAGTTTGTCCTTTGTACATGCACAACCTGATCTTTGATACAAGCATATGACTAATGGAAGGATCAGCCAGGTAGCATCACCAACCACATCTGCAATGTTTGAGGTATGACTGAGCAAACCACTCAGACCCCAACACAAGCCCAAACCATCTTCCCAAATCGACATGTTTCCCCTTAATTAGTCATCACCTCTGCATGACGCTCGTGTATCTTGCAAAAACAATAGATACACATTCTTCGCTTGATGTATAACCGAGGAGAACGTCAAACTTGTCACTGATTTAATGAGACCCTTCACAGTATCACCATCTTTCGGTTAGTTTGTCCCTGTACATGCACAGACTGATCTTTGAGACAAGCATATGACTAGTGTTCTCATCGGATATCCAACCAAGCCAAACCGTGTTCCATCATTCACATGGAAACATGTACAAGGACCAAATGAAAGCGAGGAGAAATTAAACCCCCACTTACGGATGAGGGTGCCAACGAGACCAACGTTCCCTTCCCAAAAAAGGGAGACCGCAGTATCTTGACAACCATCCACCACTCCCACACAATCGCGTAAGCACAACCATCAACCCACACAACTGACCGTCACACCTCGAGGGAAGCAACCCGAGAGGCATCACAATGCAGCACATGAAGGCAGGGAAAGCCCGCTATGCATGACACAAGGGAAGGATTGATATACCCAACCCCCTAGCGCCAACGAGACCAACGTTCCATTCCCAAAAAAGGGAGACCGCAGTATCTTGACAACCATCCACCACTTCCACACAATCGCATAAGGGCAACCATCAACCCACACAACTGATCATGCACAACCTGATCTTTGAGACAAGCATATGACTAGTAGAAGGATCAGCCATGTAGCATCACCAACATCATCTGCATTGTTTGAGGTATGACTGAGCTCACCACTCAGACCCCAACACAAGCCCAAACCATCATCCCGAACATTCAATTCCGTTCCATTAGTTTGTCCTTTGTACATGCACAACCTGATCTTTGGGACAAGCATATGACTAATGGAAGGATCAGCCAGGTTGCATCACCAACCACATCTGCAATGTTTGAGGTATGACTGAGCAGACCACTCAGACCCCAACACAAGCCCAAACCGTCTTTCCAAATCGACAGGAACCCAATTAATGAGTCATCACCTCTGCATGATGCTCAATACCGCAATTGTGCGAGAGAATTCAACCCAAGCATATAAACAGGGCCCGTATATCATAACTGACAAAATTCCACTACCAACAGGGAGAACTCCGAAGGGACAAGTGAGGGTCTTCTAGGTGGAGCTCACCCACCTGGGGATTCTTCTCTTGATGTATAACTGAGGAGAAAGTCAGCCCTGGCACTAATTTAATGAGACCCATCACAGTATCACCATCTTTCGATTAGTTTGTCTTTGTACATGCGGGACCTGATCTTTGAGTCAAGCATATGACTAGTTGAAGGATCAGCCATGTAGCATCACCAACAACATCTGCATTGTTTGAGGTATGACTGAGCTAACCACTCAGACCCCAACACAAGCCCAAACCGTCGTCCCGAACATTCAATTCCATTCGATTAGTTTTTCCTTTGTACATGCACCACCTGATCTTTGGGACAAGCATATGACTAATGGAAGGATCAGCCAGGTAGCATCACCAACCACATCTGCAATGTTTGAGGTATGACTGAGCAAACCACTCAGACCCCAACACAAGCCCAAACCATCTTCCCAAATCGACAGGATTCCCCTTAATGAGTCATCACCTCTGCGTGACGACGCTCGTGTATCTTGTCGAAACAATAGATACACATTCTTCGCTTGATGTATAACCGAGGAGAACGTCAAACTTGTCACTGATTTAATGAGACCCTTCACAATATCACCATCTTTCGGTTAGTTTGTCCCTGTACATGCACAGACTGATCTTTGAGACAAGCATTTGACTAGTGTTCTCAACGGATATCCAACCAAGCCAAACCGTGTTCCATCATTCACATGGAAACATGCACAAGGACCAAATGAAAGCGAGGAGAAATTAATCCCCCACTTACGGATGAGGGTGCCAACGAGACCAACGTTCCCTTCCCAAAAAAGGGAGACCGCAGTATCTTGACAACCATCCACCACTCCCACACAATCGCGTAAGCACAACCATCAACCCACACAACTGACCGTGACGCCTCAAGGGAAGCAACCCGAGAGGCATCACAATGCAGCACATGAAGGCAGGGAAAGCCCGCTATGCATGACACAAGGGAAGGATTTATATACCCAACCCCCTAGAGCCAAGGAGACCAACGTTCCCTTCCCAAAAAAGGGAGACCGCAGTATCTTGACAACCATCCACCACTCCCACACAATCGCGTAAGCACAACCATCAACCCACACAACTGACTGTGACGCCTCGAGGGAAGCAACCCGAGAGACATCACAATGCAGCACATGAAGGCAGGGAAAGCCCGCTATGCATGACACAAGGGAAGGATTTATATACCCAACCCCCTAGAGCCAAGGAGACCAACGTTCCCTTCCCAAAAAAGGGAGACCGCAGTATCTTGACAACCATCCACCACTCCCACACAATCGCGTAAGCACAACCATCAACCCACACAACTGACCGTGACGCCTCAAGGGAAGCAACCCCAGAGGCATCACAATGCAGCACATGAAGGCAGGGAAAGCCCGCTATGCATGACACAAGGGAAGGATTTATATACCCAACCCCCTAGAGCCAAGGAGACCAACGTTCCCTTCCCAAAAAAGGGAGACCGCAGTATCTTGACAACCATCCACCACTCCCACACAATCGCGTAAGCACAACCATCAACCCACACAACTGACTGTGACGCCTCGAGGGAAGCAACCCGAGAGACATCACAATGCAGCACATGAAGGCAGGGAAAGCCCGCTATGCATGACACAAGGGAAGGATTGATATACCCAACCCCCTAGAGCCAACGAGACCAACGTTCCCTTCCCAAAAAAGGGAGACCGCAGTATCTTGACAACCATCCACCACTCCCACACAATCGCATAAGCGCAACCATCAACCCACACAACTGATCATGCAGGACCTGACCTTTGAGACAAGCATATGACTAGTGGAAGGATCAGCCATGTAGCATCACCAACAACATCTGCATTGTTTGAGGTATGACTGAGCTCACCACTCAGACCCCAACACAAGCCCAAACCGTCGTCTCGAACATTCAATTCCGTTCGATTAGTTTGTCCTTTGTACATGCACAACCTGATTTTTGAGACAAGCATATGACTAATGGAAGGATCAGACAGGTTGCACCACCAACAACATCTGCAATGTTTGAGGTATGACTGAGCAGACCACTCAGACCCCAACACAATCCCAAACCGTCTTCCCAAATCGACAGGAACCCAATTAATGAGTCTTCACCTCTGCATGATGCTCAAAACCGCAATTGTGCGAGAGAATTCAACCCAAGCATATAAACAGGGCCCGTATATCAGCACTAACAAAATTCCACTACCAACAGGGAGAACTCCGATGGGACAAGTGAGGATCTTCTAGGTGGAGCTCACCCACCTGGGGATTCTTCGCTTGATGTATAACCGAGGAGAAAGTCAGCCGTGTCACTGATTTAATGAGACCCTTCACAGTATCACCATCTTTCGATTAGTTTGTCCCTGTACATGCACTAACTGATCTTTGAGACAAGCATATGACTAGTGGAAGGATCAACCATGTAGCATTACCAACAACATCTGCATTGTTTGTGGTATAACTGAGCAGACCACTCAGACCCCAACACAAGCCCAAACCATCATCCCGAACATTCAATTCCGTTCGATTAGTTTATCCTTTGTAAATGCACAACCTGATCTTTGAGACAAGCATATGACTAATGGTAGGATCAGCCAGGTAGCATCACCAACCACATCTGCAATGTTTGAGGTATGACTGAGCAGACCACTCAAACCCCAACACAAGCCCAAATCATCTTCCCAAATCGACAGGATTCACCTTAATGAGTCATCACCTCTGCATGACGCTCGTGTATCTTGCAGAAACAATAGATACACATTCTTCGCTTGATGTAAAACCGAGGAGAACGTCAGACTTGTCCCTGATTTACTGAGACCCTTCACAGTATCACCATCTTCGATTAGTTTGTCCCTGTACATGCACAGACTGAACTTTGAGACAAGCATATGACTAGTGTTCTCAACGGATATCCAACCAAGCCAAACCGTGTTCCATCATTCACATGGAAACATGCACAAGGACCAAATGAAAGCGAGGAGAAATTAAACCCCCACTTACGGATGAGGGTGCCAACGAGACCAACGTTCCCTTCCCAAAAAAGGGAGACCGCAGTATCTTGACAACCATCCACCACTCCCACACAATCGCGTAAGCACAACCATCAACCCACACAGCTGATCGTGACGCCTCGAGGGATGCAACCCGAGAGGCATCACAATGCAGCACATGAAGGCAGGGAAAGCCCGCTATGCATGACACAAGGGAAGGATTGATATACCCAACCCCCTAGAGCCAACGAGACCAACGTTCCCTTCCCAAAAAAGGGAGACCGCGGTATCTTGACAACCATCCACCACTCCCACACAATCGCATAAGCGCAACCATCAACCCACACAACTGATCATGCAGGACCTGATCTTTGAGACAAGCATATGACTAGTGGAAGGATCAGACATGTAGAATCACCAACAACATCTGCATTGTTTGAGGTATGACTGAGCTCACCACTCAGACCCCAACACAAGCCCAAACCGTCGTCCCGAACATTCAATTCCGTTCGATTAGTTTGTCCATTGTACATGCACAACCTGATCTTTGAGACAAGCATATGACTAATGGAAGGATCAACAAGGTTGCATCACCAACCGCATCTGCAATGTTTGAGGTATGACCCCACCTCAACGTCCTTCCCTTCAAGGCACGCCACATGCACCAAGACGGGACTCGAGGCCCCTTCAAATCGTCTCACTCGGATGCCATTGTCTGGAAACGACTGTCAGCCCGCAAGATCACACATGCGACAAACCCCATCTCGTTGTCATCGTTTTTAGGGCGCACTACCTCGGGAAAGACAAGCCCCAAGCACGGGACGAATCATCGAGAATTCATGGCATTGCGTCCATGCCATTTTCCATGTCACTGGGCACGTCATCGGGTGGCTCTAGGCACGCAGGACAAGACCCACGCCCAGGGGGGGTCGCCGACCACTCCCCCCCCTAAAGAGACATTTATGCATTTCCAGCTATTCCACCAGGAAACATCAACAGTGACGAGGAGACATACTGATGGGTTTAGACCACCCTAAGGGCACCGCAGTGCATGAAAGACAACACGGGTTGCCCTAAAAGAGCTATGAAACCATAGGAAGGGCCACCGACGTGACCCCTTAGGCACATGAAGGCCGCCGACACGTCATGGCATCCGTCCCGCGTCTCGTCCATCACCGCAGAGAAGACACGCCCCATGTCCAGAGCGGGTCCTCACGCATGAAAGGAATTATCTTGAGGCGGTCATTGTCATTACATACCGTACCCAACAACATATGACAAACCCCACCACGTCGTCCTTCCTTGCAAGGCACACCGCATCCTCCAAGGCAAGCCCCGATGCCCCTTCAAATCGTCCCACTCGGGTGGCGTTGTCTCCACGTGATTGTCAGTACGTCGGACCTGACACGCGACGCACCCCGGCTCATTGTCATCACTTTTATGGCGCATTACCTCAGACAAGACAAGCCCCAAGCACCGTATGAATCCTCAAGCTTTCATGGATTTGTCTGGAGGCCATTTTTCCATGTCCGTGGGCATGTCACTAGGTGGCTCTGGGCACGCAGGACAAGACCCACGCCCAGGGGGGGTCGCCGACCACTCCCCCCCTAAAGAGACATTTATGCATTTTCAGCTGTCCCACCAGGAAACATCAGCACTGACGAGGAGACATACTAACGGGTTTAGACAACCCTGTGGGCACCACAGCGCATGAAAGACAACACGTGTTGCCCTAAAAGATATATGAAACCATAGGAACAGCCACCGATGTGACCCCTTAGGCACATGAAGGCCGCCGACACGTAGTAGCATTCATCCCGGGTAGCGTCCAACACCGCCGAGAAGACAGGCCCCATGTCCAGAGAGGGTCCTCACGCATGAAATGAATTCTCTTTAGGTGGTCATTGTCATTACATACGGGACACGACAACAGATGACAAACCCCACCGCAACGTCCTTCCTTTCAAGGCACGCCACACGCACCAAGACGGGCCTCGAGGCCCCTTCAAATCGTCTCACTCGGATGCCATTGTCTGGACACGACTGTCAGTCCGCAGGATCACACATGCGACAAACCCCATCTCATTGTCATCGTTTTTAGGGCGCACTACCTCGGGCAAGACAAGCCCCAAGCACGGGACGAATCATCAGAAATTCATGGCACTGCGTCGATGCCATTTTCCATGTCACTCGGCATGTCAGTGGGTGGCTCTAGGCACGCAGGACAAGACCCACGCCCAGGGGGGGTCGCCGACCACTCCCCCCCTAAAGAGACATTTATGCATTTCCAGCTATACCACCAGGAAACATCAACAGTGACGAGGAGACATACTGATGGGTTTAGACCACCCTAAGGGCACCGCAGTGCATGAAAGACAACACGGGTTGCCCTAAAAGAGCTATGAAACCATAGGAAGGGCCACCGACGTGACCCCTTAGGCACATGAAGGCCGCCGACACGTCATGGCATCCGTCCCGCGTCTCGTCCATCACCGCAGAGAAGACGCGCCCCATGTCCAGAGCGAGTCCTCACGCCTCAAAGGAATTATCTTTAGGTGGTCATTGTCAATACATACCGTACCCAACAACATATGACAAACCCCACCACATCGTCCTTCCTTGCAAGGCACACCGCATCCACCAAGGCAAGCCCCGAGGCCCCTTCAAATCGTCTCACTCGGATGCCGTTGTCTCCACGTGATCGTCAGTACGTCGGACCTCACACACGCGACAAACCCCATCTCATTGTCATCGTTTTTATGGCGCACTACCTCGGGCAAGACAAGCCCGAAGCACGGGACGAATCATCAGGAATTCTTGGCATTGCGTCGATGCCATTTTCCACGTCACTCGGCGTGGGTCTGACACGCGACGCACCCCAGCTCATTGTCATCACTTTTATGGCGCATTACCTCAGAAAAGACAAGCCCCAAGCACCGTACGAATCATCAGGCTTTCATGGATTCGTCTGGAGGCCGTTTTTCCATGTCTGTGGGCATGTCACTGGGTGGCTCTGGGCACACAGGACAAGACCCACGCCCAGGGGGGGTCGCCGACCACTCCCCCCCTAAAGAGACATTTATGCATTTCCAGCTGTCCCACCAGGAAACATCAGCACTGACGAGGAGACATACTGATGGGTTCAGACAACCCTGTGGGCACCACAGCGCATGAAAGACAACACGTGTTGCCCTAAAAGAGATATGAAACCATAGGAATAGCCACCAATGTGACCCCTTAGGCACATCAAGGCCGCCATCACGTACTAGCATCCATCCCGGGTAGCGTCCAACACCGCCGAGAAGACAGGCCCCATGTCCAGAGAGGGTCCTCACGCATGAAATGAATTCTCTTTAGGTGGTCATTATCATTACATACGGGACACGAAAACACATGAATAACCACACCTCAACGTCCTTCCTTTCAAGGCACACCGCATGCACCAAGACGGGCCTCGAGGCCCCTTCAAATCGTCTCACTCGGATGCCTTTGTCTGGAAACGACTGTCAGCCCGCAAGATCACACATGCGACAAAACCCATCTCATTGTCATCGTTTTTAGGGCGCACTACCTCGGGAAAGACAAGCCCCAAGCACGGGACGAATCATCGAGAATTCATGGCATTGCGTCCATGCCATTTTCCATGTCACTGGGCACGTCATCGGGTGGCTCTAGGCACGCAGGACAAGACCCACGCCCAGGGGGGGTCGCCGACCACTCCCCCCCCTAAAGAGACATTTATGCATTTCCAGCTATTCCACCAGGAAACATCAACAGTGACGAGGAGACATACTGATGGGTTTAGACCACCCTAAGGGCACCGCAGTGCATGAAAGACAACACGGGTTGCCCTAAAAGAGCTATGAAACCATA
>CAUJRU010004336.1:0-18609 GCA_963277665.1 Viscum album | reverse complement strand
AAAACCTTTATTAATTTTCAGGGGAAATCAAATCACAAAAAGGGGGAGATAAATTGGTCAGTAAGGGAAAACATAGAGAACATAAAACAATCTATAAACATTTTAAAGAAAAAACATGAACATGAAATCTAAACATCAAAATCTTGAGCAAAGACAATAATCGTGGAAGTACGTAAGCCATATATCATAATGGAACATAAACCATGAAAAAATATAATCGGTATAAAACATGTAATTGTGGAAACCATTCAGCACATGTTATGATTTCCATAGTAGCCAAGGCATTGCTGCCAATACAATCTTAGTCGACAAAGTCCCTTTCTAAATCGATTTCACTCCTCGTTTCAGTTCTGTAAGACTGAACTGGATTAACTTACCATTCCAGCCATGTCTATCTCATGAGATTTAAATATTACCCAATGCATTGGAGGGAGATATAGATCCCACCCATCTCATATTGAAATCATTCATACTTGTGCCACAAAATAAACATAAATCAGTCTTCATAACCCAATGAATAAAATGGGTTTCATAAACATCATTCAATCAACATATAATCCATATAAAACAAATGGATATTCCATCATAAGAAAGGTGAAACCATGTAAATAATAGAGTCATTATACTTGAATCATACACATATCAAACAATGCCATCTTAGATGGAAAATTATATTTATAAAACACTTGAAATGAATTCTTGAGGAAAATATCCTTTCTTCTTCAAAATCATTATCTTTTCACAAAATTCAATGAAAATTTAAAAGAAATTTTTTTTGTTGAAAATTTTCATATAATCTTGTAGAGTAAGCATCATGAAAATGAGGCGTTATTAAACCGTAAAAATCTTTTCACACTGTATAAGTTAAAAAAAATTCTCCTTGTACTTCTGTCAGAAAAGTCAAAAAGTACCTCGTATGGTAAAAAAATATTCCTTACATACCATGTATTAAAAGTCCAAAATTGTTAAAAATGACTTTAAAAATACATTAAAACACTTTTATAAAACATGGACATGGATGACATAAATAACCCCAGTAAATACATACGAATAAGAAATCTCGGATAAAAATAAGATTTACAAAATTATCCCTTAACTTTGGTCTGATATGCTTCGTATGGATCCGAACCTCCTGTATATTGATTTAAATAATGTCATTGACTTATTACATAATCATATTCATTGTTATGATATCATATATGTTTCAATTATGAAATTGTATTACCCGTTCACTAGTGCAGAAAACGTTTTTTACGTCGGTTATTTTTTATTATTTACGTCGGTTTTTAGGCGACGTTAATACGGACGACGTTATAAATAACGTTTTTTACGTCGGTTATTTAAAACCGACGTAATATCCCTAACTTCACGGTGGTTATCACGTCGGTTCATATAATAACCGACGTGATAAATATGCGCGGGGGGCTTTATCACGTCGGTTATTCCATAAACCGACGTGATAAAACGCCTGGGATATCGTTTATCACGTCGGTTATGTCATAACCGACGTGATAAACCCTTCCCCTGGCCTATTACCACGTCGGTTATTTAGGAAACCGACGTGATAAAAAGGCCTGGGAAACGTTTTAGCACGTCGGTTATTCAATAACCGACGTGGTAAATCGATTCCCAGGCCTTTTATCACGTCGGTTATACTAAGAACCGACGTGATAAAATCCCCGAGAAAGGTTTATCACGTCGGTTCTAGCAAAAACCGACGTGATAAACCCCTACCGATTTATTTACCACGTCGGTTATAAAATAACCGACGTGAAAGAAATTTTTTTTTTTTTTAAATAATAGCACTGCTCTCACCAAAAAGCAACCAGAAACCAAACAAAAATAACCATGCCAGCCCTCCCCCAAGCCCCAACTGAACCCCACCCTCATCTATACCCACCTAACAACCTGGCCAGCCCTCCCCCACCACATTGGAGCCCCACCACAACCCTCGGACACCCCTCCCATATCCCTTGGACACCCTCCACCCCTTGGACACCCCCCCACCCTCATTTACACCCCCAAGACCCCTAGTACAGCCTCAAACACCCATTGGACACCCCCCCACACCTTGACAGCCCTCCCAGACCCCTTGGACACCCCCCCCCCCTCATTTACACCCAACCTGCCCCTTGGACACCCCCCCACCCCTTCGACAGCCCCCCCACCCTCATTTACACCCCCCGAACACTAGGACAGCCCCAAACACCCCTTGGACACCCCTCCCATATCCCGTGGACACCCCCCCACCCCTTGGACACCCCCCCACCCACTGGACAGCCCCCCACCCCCTGGACACCCCCCGACCCCTTGGAAACCCCCCCTACCCCTTGGAAACCCCCCCTACCTCTTGGAAACCCCCCCATCCCCTTGGACAGCCCCAAACACCCCTTGGACACCCCTCCTATATCCCTTGGACACCCCCCCACCACCTGGACACCCAACCGACTCCTTGGACAGCCCCAAACACACCTTGGACACCCCTCCCATATCCCTTGGACACCCCCCACCCTCATTTACACCCCCCCCCGACCCCTAGGACAGCCCCAAACACACCTTGGACACCCCTCCCATATCCCTTGGACACCCCCCAAACACCCACCCACCCCCTTGGAACCTCTCCCCCCATACCAAAATCCAGACCAGAAAAACCATCAACAGTAGACCAAAACAAGAAGTAGAGAAAAATTAAACATTCACTTATATAACATTCAAAACTTACAATGTCAACTTCAAAAAAAACTAAATCCAACCTAAACGACTACGAAATACACAATTACATTGACAATATTCAAAATTACATTTTACATTACAAACAACTAAAAGTCAATCAAACCTGTAAAATAATTTGACCACTCCACTTGTAAGTGTTTGATATCTTCAGCAGTAAAGGGTTGAGGGTCATCAAAAAGCTACAAAGGAAAAGGATAGTAGTCAACGTGTATAATGAATAAATCAAATTGAAATATTATTAGAAAGAGGAAATCTTACCAGGTCAAAACTCAGAACTGTCCCAGTTGTTATTATTTCATACATAAATCTTAACATGTAATATCCGCATTCGATGATGCCTTGTTGCTCATGACATTTCTGTTTGAATGAGTGTAAATTCAATATATTATTTTTATGTAATAAATCAAAATGTACAAATTATAAATGGATATTTACCTTCGCATGTACATATTTGATCTTGTAATTCCTTTTCTTTGCGCTTTTTCGAAAGTGGACCCATGCCCTGTTAGAAAATAATACGAATGGGGTAAATTTAAAATTCATTATAATATATAAAACTATTGTGAAATTGAAACTTACGTTTCCAATATATTCTTAAAACTTTCTCGCACATCATCATGGAGAGAGCATATCCAATAAAGTGTTTTCTCCCTAGGGCAAAAAACCCCTAACATCCAATGATCCCTGAGAAAAGGAAATTTAACGTTAGTGGTTTTTTATGTTAAAATATAATTAACTCTTTGAGAGGGATGTGTTTCATACCTCTCACAAAAAGGCATCATCCAACACTGTGTGATTACATTCTTTTCAAATCTATCAGCAATATAAAGCATTCTTTGTTCCTCATCCAAAGCACATGCTTCAGGGGAAATCAATTGTGGGTCCATGAATCCATATACATCTGTCAGCTCATTCCTCTCACAAATTTTATACATATACCTAATACAAAGCAGACATAAGTATACATTTTTAATAAATATAACGCAAGGAAAAGGAGTTAAGACTTACATGATAAAAATTTGCACCACGTTGATGCCCATCTTATCTCCAGTGACAAACTCCATGATATCAGTTTTCATAATCCCCACACATAGTTCACGTCCACAGAGATGAGCTTCCATTGTAAAGTCATAATGATCCGCCAACAAATTTGAATATCTTGACAATTTGTCAAGACTGCTAGTATCTGCATCTGATGTCATAGCTATCTGTCTTTGTTGTTGTCTATACAGTATTTCTTTACCTTTGAAGTATTCCTGTAAAAATAAATTGAAAAATATATTAGTTTTCAAATGATAAAACATTAATAAAAATATAAAATAAAAGATATAACATCCATACCTCTATGGTAATGAGTCGAAGAAGTCTGGATGGCCAAAGTAAAAAATGGCCGATACTATGTCCAACTGTCGTCACCTCATCTGTAGGTAATGGTATCCGAGCTGATCTATCTATAATATCCTGTACAGTGACCCTCTGATTCTCTACCTCTAACTGTTGATGATGAACTGTATCTCCTATACAATATACCATCCCATATGCAACTATATGATGTTGAGGATCATCAACATACAACTCACAATAAGTAGGTAGCTGCGGCGGAGGAGGAGGATCAAAAATGGGGTCCGCAGGCTGAGGTGGGGGAGTGGGAGCTACTGGGAGAGGTGGAGTGGGAGCTGCACCCTGAAATTGTCTTTGCAAGTCTGCAAACATTAACTGCACCGATGCTCTAATCTTGTCCTCCATTGTCGCATTAATATTATGGACTTCAGCCTCCAACGATTCTATTTTTTTTTTATAAACTCCCTCAACGTTAGAAGTTGAGGAACGTGGCAACACTTTTCTTACCGATACACCTGCCGGATATCCTCTTACACGGCCAGGATGTTCGGGCTTTCCCAATGCCACAGATAAAATATCTTCCCTCCCAGATGGTGTAAATGTCCCCTGTGAACTCTGCTCCTCAAGAGAGTCCTGTAATAATTAATTGAACTTTTCTATAATGATTGGAAATATATGACGAAAATAGTAAACTTAAATAAATAAAATAGATATCTTACAATCCTCTCAACTACGAGTCTCGATTCTTCCGAAAGATATTGTCCTTTTTTGCCCTTCCGAGCTCTTTTCCATTTCTCATGTCTAGATGGAGGGGATGGAGGGGCCACCTCTCCAGAGCTTGAAGACTCAGCTCTTAGTTGTTGAAATTTTTCTGCCATCATTTGTTCTTCCAATAATGCATACCCTCCCCGAGATAAACTATGAGGGTATACATTTTTAGATTGGATCTCTTGATGAGCTTTCCTTGTTTGCTGTAAATTAAGAATAAGTAATCATTAACAAAACAATAATAAGATCATTTATATAAGAAAGCTTATAAAAGTTTACATTGCCCTTACCAAAAATGATTCTTTTCTTCTACTTTCAAAAAATTCTCTCCATGTGTCTTCATCTATAAAAGGATATATACGACATGGATTCTCACGACTCCTATGACCATAAATGAAATCAGATGAGAGGGTTGATTTGAAATCCCTCCATCTCCTAGCAGCCAACGATAAGCATTTCTTCCTGACTCCTCCAGTGTCAGGAATATCAAATGTCATCTGATAAAAAAGAGGTTAAAAATATTATATATACTAGAAACATTTAAAGAATAGTCAAACAATAGCAAAAGATCTTACCAAAATGGTCTCCCACAGCTGAGAAATTATCGCCTTATCCACACTTCTCCAATCATCATAGAGAATGCTTACTTTGCTCTTAGCCTGAGTTGCTACAAAACCCTTAAAATCTTTAGCATTTGGACCTCTAGGAAGATCATCCTCATCAAACTCCACGACTATCCTCTCCTCCTTCGTACGAGCAAGTGATAATTTAGGTAAACGTGTGCACCCACGCTTACCAACCTTTGAACTCTTTTTTGTAATAGGAGCATGTGAATGTTCCTCCCCAGATGTATGACCAATATGCTCATCTCCAGAATCATGTGGCTGATCAACTGATTGATCTGTCATTTTCCTTCAAATCAAAAAAACAAACATTAGTTCACAATTAGAAAAGTGTACTATATTACATAATAGTAAACATCGGTAATATGGTAAGCATGTTAAACAATGATAAACATGGTAAACACAGGCAAAATGTTGCCAAGGAGTTGGCAGAAGAAAGCTGAAAAGTGGACTCACTGATGCCACCGGCCGGCCGCTGGCTCGCCACCGGCCGGCCGGTGGAGCAGACAGCCTTCCTCTGTCTGGACCACCGGCCGGCCGCTGGATCACCACCGGCCGGCCGGTGGACCAGACAGAGAGCCTTCCTCTCTGTCTCATCCACCGGCCGGCCGCTGGCTCCTCACCGGCCGGCCGCTGGTGATCCAGACAGAGAGGAAGGCTCTCTGTCTGGTCCACCGGGCGGCCGGTGGTGATCCAGCGGCCGGCCGGTGGACCAGACAGAGATCCTTCCTCTCTGTCTGAACCACCGGCCGGCCGCTGGCTCAACACCGGCCGGCCGCTGGTGATCCAGACAGAGAGGCTCTGTCTGTCTGGACCACCGGCCGGCCGCTGGCTCAGCACCGGCCGGCCGGTGGACCAGACAGAGAGCCTTCCTCTCTGTCTGAACCACCGGCCGGCCGGTGGCTCAACACCGGCCGGCCGCTGGTGATCCAAACAGAGAGGAAGGCTCTCTGTCTGGTCCACCGGCCGGCCGGTGGTGAGCCAGCGGCCGGCCGGTGGTACAGACAGAGAGGACCGGTTGCCGGTGCTCGCAGGACTTCTCCTCTTTACGGTTTTTATTGTTTTATCGTTTTGGTTTGATACATATTTTAATAAGTAAAAAATTTACAGTATCTAACATTATATGAAAAAACTAAATGTAAACAAGATATATACTTGTGTTACCTGTAATTTTAGGAATGTACAGTTGGATTGTTTTCCCAAATTCCTTCGTCGTGATCGTTCCTAATGGCACAAACCATGTCTTCAACATACTCATCATTATGTTCTGTTAATCTTTCCATGGAAGTAGGGATCTCACATAAATCAGCATCTTCATCAAATTCATCCTCACCAACATATTGGTTTTTCCCTTGTAAAACAACAGCCCACTGCATATCTGATTGATCTACTACATAGAAAATTTGTTTGGCATGTGTTGCCATTATAAAAGAATCAGCTGTGTCTTCCAATCTATTCAGATTAACAAGTGTCATTCCAAATTCATCGTGTCTGACACTGTTGTTACCGATAAACCATTTACAGTTAAAAACGGGAACTTTAATTTTAAAGTAATCAGCCTCCCATATGTCTTCAATCACTCCATAATATGCACTTGATGCCGAAATTGGGTTTCTGTCCTTAGCACTCGAAAAATGCATTGCTTCTGCAAACACCAATACACCACTATTCTGAACTGCACTTCTGTTGTCCTGAGCTTTCGTATGAAATGTATAGCCATTAATGTCATAAGCGGACCATGTTATCACATTTAAAGATGGACCACCCACTATCCATTTTAATGTCTCTGATACATCTGATCTACCAAGCAAGGTCTTTTTAAACCATGGCAAAAAAGTTTTGTTGTGCTCATTCAAAATCCACATTTCTTTCTTCTTTGGATGACATTGTTTCAACTCATTAATATGCAATGTGATATACGGTTGAACATCAGCTATGTTATTCAAGATGTATGATTCTAACTTCTTCATATGTTCAGCTGACAGTGATTTGACTTTCAAGCCACGAATCCCCTTTCCCTCATTATTAACCCGTTCATGGCGAGATGGAGGCAAACCTATGTGTTGCGCCGTAGCCAAGTAACTCGTACAAAACTCTGCTACCTCCTCAGAAATATACTTTTCAATAATGGAGGCTTCAGGTCGATATGGATTTTTAACATATCCCTTTAATATTTTCATATACCTTTCAAAAGGATACATCCAACGAAGATATACAGGTCCACAAAGCCTTATTTCTCGAACCAGATGAATCAGTAAATGCACCATCATATCAAAAAAAGTTGGAGGAAAATACATTTCCAAATGACAAAGTATAATAATTGCATCCTTTTCCAAAATGTTCAAAGCATTCACATCAATCGCCTTGTTGCAAATTGAATTGAAAAAATAACACAACCTCATTATAGTCTTTCTGACACGGATGGGCAATATTCCACGCAGTGCAACTGGTAGAATTTGTTGCATCATGACGTGACAATCATGTGATTTCATACCTATCAACTTCAAGTCTTTCAATGAGACAAAATTTTTTACATTTGAAGAATAACCTTGAGGCACTTTGATATCATGAAGACACTGACAGAAGCTACTTTTCTCCCTCTTCGATAATGTATGACAAGCCGGGGGAAGAAATGTTCGTCTTCCTTTAGGAGTGGGAGCTAACTCTAAACGTATTCCCATTGACAGTAGGTCTAACCTTGCATTCAACCCATCTTTTGTCTTTCCTTTAATATCTAGCAATGTTCCGATCAAAGAATCACAGATATTCTTCTCCACGTGCATGACATCAATATTATGTTTGACTTCATGATACCTCCAATATGGTAGCTCAAAAAATATTGACCTTTTCTTCCAAATATGTCTATCATTACCAGATTTCTGTGTCTTTCCCAATGTCACATCAAGGTTTTTCACCCTCTCAAAATACAATTCTGGGGATAAAGGTTGAGGAGCAGTATCAAATTCTTGTGAGCCATTGAATGCCTTTTTTAGTCTTCTATAAGGGTGATCCATAGGCAAAAACTTTCGATGACCCATGTATACTGTTTTCCTCCCATGATGCAATTGACAATATGACGTCTGTTGTTCGCAAATTGGACATGCTTTATGCCCTTTAACACTGTATCCAGACAAATTTCCATATGCTGGGAAGTCATTTATAGTGAATAGAAGCACTGCATGCAGTTGAAAATATTCCATTTTATAAGAATCATACACCCTAATACCATCAGCCCATAAAAGTTTCAAATCATCAATCAGCGGTGACAAGTATACATCAATATCATTGCCGGGTTGCTTTGGACCAGAGATCATGATACTCAACATGACATATTTGCGCTTCATACAAACTTCAGGAGAGAGGTTGTAAATTACCAATAAAACAGGCCATGAACTATGTGTGCTACTGAGGGTTCGGTATGGATTCATTCCATCTGTGCACAAGCCTAGTCTCAGATTTCTAATTTCATTTCCAAATGTAGGGTACTGGGCATCAATTTTCTTCCATTGTGGACAATCAGCTGGATGACGTATTTTTCCATCACATACCCGCTCATCAGCATGCCATCTTAACCTTTTTGCATCATGTGAATTAGCAAATAAACGTTTGAAACGAGGAATTATAGGAAGATACCAAAATACCTTTGAAGGGAGCTTTGTAATCTCTACATCAGCTTGTGATTTTTCTTTCACCTTGTACCGTGATGTCCCACATTTGGGACACTCTTTCAGAAATTCATATTCCTTCCTATATATAATGCAGTCATTCGGACATGCATGTATTTTCTTGTATCCCAATCCCATCGGGCATAATATTTTTTTGGCCTTATAATGTGAATCTGGAAGATCGTTATCTTTTGGAAGAATGTCTTTCATCAATTGTAGCAGCTCTGTAAAACTTCTGTCACTCCATCCATGTTTCGCCTTCAGGTTAATCAATCTTAACACCGCCGACAAAACCGTAAAATCTGTACAACCAGGATATAATGGTTTTTCGGCATCACCATATAGACGTGCAACTCTCGGTTCTATCTCAATTTGTTCTGCTACAATATCGCGAATCATTTCATCAATTCCATCGGAGTTACCATCTTGCGATTCATTATCATCAGTGACATTCTGTCCAGTTTCGCCATGCCAAATCCAAGGGTTGTAACTCGGATTGAAACCATGACAAATCAGATGATCTTTTATCTCTATACTTTTCAACTTCTTCATATTCAGACATTTCAGGCATGGACAGAAAAAAATGTCACTACTTGGAACATTTCGTTTAGCAAATTCCAAAAAGGCATCAACACCTTCCTCATATTCATTGCTCATTCGATGTGCTGTAATCCAACTTCGACTCATTATTACCTATAACAAATAGCAAAAATATATATATTTTTTAGATAAGACAAATATATGTTTATATGAAAAAAATCATAATTTGAATATAACAATTTTGAAATATAAAACAAATCGATGTGTAAACCCCCCTGGACACCCCCCGACCCCTCTGGACAGCCCCCCACCCCTCCTGGACACAACCCCCCACCCCCGACCTGCTTGGACACCCCCCTGGACACCCCCCAACCCTCTGGACAGCCCCCCCCCCACCCCTCCTAAACACCACCCCCACCCCCTACCCCCTTGGACACCCCCCTGGACACCCCCAACGCCCACCCACACCCTTGGACAGCCCCCCACACCCACCCACCCCCTTGTAAACCCCCCTGGACACCCCCTGACCCCTCTGGACAGCCCCCCACCCCTCCTGGACACCACCCCCCACCCCCTACCCCCTTGGACACCCCCCTAGACATCCCCCAACCCTCTGGGCAGCCCCCCCACCCACCCGGACAACCCCAAATACCCTCTGGAGAGGCCGCCACCCACTTGGACAGCCCCCCACACCCATCCACCCCCTTGGACAGCCCCCCACACCCATCCACCCCCTTGGACACCCCCCTGGACACCCCACCGACCCCTCTGGACAGGCCGCCACCCCCTTGGACAGCCCCCCACACCCACCCATCCCCTTGGACACCACCCTGGACACCCCCCGACCCCTCTAGAAAGCACCCCCACCCCTCCTGGACACAACCCCCCACCCCCGACCTGCTTGGACACCCCCCTGGACACCCCCCAACCCTCTGGACAGCCCCCCCACCCCTCCTAAACACCACCACCCACCCCCTACCCCTTGGACACCCCCCTGGACACCCCCCAACACCCACCCACGCCCTTGGACAGCCCCCCACACCCACCCACCCCCTTGTAAACCCCCCTGGACACCCCCGACCCCTCTGGACAGCCCCCCGCCCCTCCTGGACACCACCCCCCACCCCCTACCCCCCTTGGACACCCCCCTGGACATCCCCCAACCCTCTGGACAGCCCCCCCACCCACCCGGACAACCCCAAATACCCTCTGGAGAGGCCGCCACCCACGTGGACAGCCCCCCACACCCATCCACCCCCTTGGACACCCCCCTGGACACCCCACCGACCCCTCTGGACAGGCCGCCACCCCCTTGGACAGCCCCCCACACCCACCCATCCCCTTGGACACCACCCTGGACACCCCCCGACCCCTCTGGACAGCCCCCGACCCCTCTAGAAAGCACCCCCACCCCTCCTGGACACAACCCCCCACCCCCGACCTGCTTGGACACCCCCCTGGACACCCCCCAACCCTCTGGACAGCCCCCCCACCCCTCCTGGACACCACCCCCCACCCCCTACCCCCTTGGACACCCCCCTGGACACCCCCCAACACCCACCCACACCCTTGGACAGCCCCCCACACCCACCCACCCCCTTGTAAACCCCCCTGGACACCCCCCGACCCCAAATCCATGCACCTATGCCATGGTTGTGTGTGAATAAAGTAGTAACAACTGTAAAAGGGCAACCCATCCAAATGGACACGCCCCAACCCTCTCGGGGATTTATAGAAAACGATGAAAAATTAGTGAAATCATAAAATTACACAATATTGCAAGTCGAACAAATAGATCTAGGGATGATAAATAAGATGATGGTGCCAAAACGAGTTAAAAGGGTTCGCAATCGAAGAATCTTAGCTAGTTTCAACCAAAAAATCACAACACATATATATTTACTATCCGCGAAAAAAAACGAACGAGTGGGAGGATTACCTGAGTGCTGCGAGTTTAGATGATTGATCCGAGGAGATTAAATATGAGAAACGATGATCACAAAACGAATCTAAACCAACGAAATGGACGAGCCGATTCGGGTTTACGCGCGAGAGAGACGAGTCGCGACTGTCGAAGGTAAACTCGCGAATGACAATCCACGGGTCTGGGTAAATTTTTAATTGAGTTATCACGTCGGTTATTCAATAACCGACGTGATAATTGTTTTAAAAACATTTATAACGTCGGTTATTTCAATAACCGACGTAACAAACTTCCTCCGATTCATTTGTTACGTCGGTTATATAATAACCGACGTAACAAATGGCTCAAAATCCGCGTTTTTTGACGTCGGTTATGGAATAACCGACGTCAAAAACATCTGCGGATTCTTTTTTTACGTCGGTTATTTTATAACCGACGTAAAAAAGCCTTCAAAAACCGTGTTTGTTACGTCGGTTATTGAATAACCGACGTCAAAGGGCCTTCGAAAACCGCGTTTTTTACGTCGGTTATAAAAATAACCGACGTAAAAAACGAAGCCGCGAGATTAATAACGTCGGTTATTTTTATAACCGACGTTAAATGTGTACCGAACACAGTTTTTTACGTCGGTTATTTCTTAACCGACGTAAAAACCCTCGTTTTACATATTATGACGTCGGTTTTATATAACCGACGTAAAAAATGGTGACGTAAAAAACGTTTTCTGCACTAGTGGTTCTTTTTTAAATTCCATGTTAAAGCATTGTTTTGGGTAAAATCATTTCATTTATTAAATGTGTTTCAACTTTTCATTCTTGATATCATTACTTATATCATGATTTAAATAATTCAAGAATGTAAAAAATTATTTATATATAATATATATTCATCATATACATATATATTATAGATCTATATAAGGAATGAAATACACCGTTCATGGAGTCGGTAGGCCGTACATATGCATGAACGCTGTTTTCGTTTCCTTTTTGAATTGAATGAAATTAAGTAGATGAAAAAAATATATACACATAAACCCAGTATCATTATTATGTCATATATTTCGTTATTACTTATTGTATATACATTATAATCATTCATGAATGTTTAACATGAATAATGAATCTCATCGCGTCGTGGAGACGGTAGTCCGTACGTACGCCCGAGCTATGATATCATTTCCATGTTCTTGGAACTTCATTGAAGTGTATGTATAATTTTTCAGAATCAATATAACATTGAAATAATCATATGTAGTTATTTATTTACACCATTATACCCATCCAAATAAGGTGGTGGTCGAAAACAGATTACACCACGACGTGGAGACGGTATTCCGTAAGTACGCACGTGCGGTGATTTCATTTTTCGTAGGATGGATAAATGGTGAATTAGGGATGTTTCATACTTATAATAACATATCAGTATATGATTTATAATGATGTTATTACTTCATAATGAAACAACTAATGAAGAAGAAGTATAAGAAGAAATAATGTTGAATGAATTGGTAACGTATATTACCTCTTCTTTCGACATGCATTTTTGAAACCTCCTCTTAGGGCACTATGATTGGTCTTTGAAGAATATCAGAACCTCTAGGATTTTTCTAGGAAAGTGGAGAAGATAAATTTGCAGGGGTTGGCCGAGCTTCAAGTCTCAAAGTGGTGTGAGAAAGAGAGGGAGGAGGTGTCCTTTTATAAGGGAGGAGAGGGGCGCCTTCAGAATAACAAAAAGTATTATTTTATTATAAAGTCATATTCTATTTTTAATAGCTCCAAATTGAGTTATTTAGAATATATGTTGGGGATGGGTCGAACTAATCTCCTCTAACAGAATTTAGACAAGTTTAGGGTTCTATTTTAACCTTATTATTTAGATTTAACTTTAAGTTAAATAATTTTTCTTTTACCATGTCTTCTTGTTTTCTTACACTATAAGGTTAATAAACTTACTATAACAAGCCAAAAGAACCCCAATCTGTTTATTATTAATATATATATCTTTATATAAGTCATTTGTCCGAACCATATATTTTTTGGTATAAAATAACAAATAATAATATAATATTTGTTTTAAAAACTATTTTTTGTCAATTTTGACACTATTTGGTAATTGATTTTTGTGAAAATCATAACAGAATTATTAGTTAGATCAAAGTTAACATAATCAATAAACGAATGTCATATTAACATATAATATTAGTTTAATTCCTAAAATGTCTCAAATTACATTTTATTTGGGTATTTAAAACATCAATTATGTCAATATTTCATTAATAAGATAATTACTGCATCGTCATTGTGTCATAAATAAATTTAATTAGTTAATCTCTAAAAATTACAAATAAAATTCCATTATTTAGGAAATCCTTTTAGATTTCAAATGAATATTTATAGACGAATTTATCTTATGTATTACCCAATATTAAAAATGATTTATTTATTAAATTTTTATTTTAACTATTTTAACCGTTCTTTAAATATATTAATAATAAATGACCTATTCTAATCCAAGGGGCATAAATGGACATATTTTATGCCTAAGGTTGTTTTTTGTTGAATTAAACTTATCCAATATAATTAGTACATGATTTAGGGTAATAATAATATCATTTTTACCCTTAATTACTCTATTTACTTTTAACCGTGGTAAATAAAAGTAAAAAGTTACTATTCATCAAAAATTATTTTTATCTCATTGAACCACATTTTACTTACTAACATCAACTGTGTCTCTAATATTTTCTAAATTCCATTCACATAAGTGGTAAAATTATGTTTTATGTAAATTTTCCAATTCTCCAAGGAGGTGGGTAAGAGACAGTGAAAAGTTCAGTAAAATTTTTATATATCTAAAATTATTATAAAATGACTTCAATTAATTACATTGAACTTATATTGGTATTATTTATAAATTTTTTCCTAAAATAAAGATAAATAAAATAAATAAATATTTAAATAAAATGTCGGATTTTAAATAGTAACCCCATTTTTTTACTATTCATCAACAATTGAAAGTTTTCGGAAAAATACCAAAATTTCACCCTAATATAATTTCGATATTATGAATCCTAAAATGAAGTCCATAATGAAAGATAAAATTTCATAATGTGGGTATTACTATTCATAACGGCTAGATCATAATAATATTATAATAATATCTCATTTTGTGAAACATGGGATTGCGTACTACACATGCTATCGAAGAAGGTCTTGATTGCATGTAATGCAAGACAAGACAGGGCTACATGTAGTGAAATATCCGTTAAGTGTTGCATATAACATAATCAAAATTTATTTCATTTATACATTAAAAAAATCTATACTTAATGTTGCGTCAAATAATTTCCACAAAACGAACTTCAAATAGTGTATAACACTAGCCAAGAATAGTGTTGCTTATACTGCAAGCTAATACAGTGTTGGGGGTAGTACAATCTAATATTGGTTTAGCATACAACACAAGATATCAAAGTAATTCAAAATAATATTTCTCATAAATTCTCGGGCTGTTACATTCTACATCTACATAGATATCATTTTCCCACCTCTAGTAGGATATGTGGAAACTAGGGAAATATTTTTTTAGGATAAACATAAATTCTAGATTCTCACATTGTTCTTCATCTTCATATTGAATAATTTTGACTAGTTAGTGATTCAAGATAACATTTTTGAGCAGATCATGAAGAAAGAATCCATTGGAGGACATGTTATTTATTCTGGGTGACTAGAAGTTACATATTCCATTATTAGGGATAATCTATTATAGATATATAACCACGTAAATAGAAAATAGACTGTCAAGGTATAAGTATTAGATACTCAGTGTAGTAACCAAGTGAACTTATATTGGTTTATTAGGTTGGGTAACATTAGTAGTTAGTGTACCATACTACTGGTGGGGTGACAAACATGTGGTACGATGAGACACATACAAAGGTATTGAAAGAAAACATGAACAATGTGTAGTGATGGAAGTGGTAGACTGAACATGATTATTGGATTTGTATCTTCTTCCCTGAAGTATATTGGTAGTATGTTCTATGCTGGTGGTACTGGCCTTAGTGGTGGATGAGGTAACACTTGGAAAAGTCACCCATATCAGTGGATTAGTGAAGAATATGTGACTAATATTGGAACACATGTTATTGAACTATATAGTATCATACATTACAATCAGAACATGTAGATAGATAGGTTGGACCACCAATATCAATAGCTACTATTATTATATGTATTTCATTTAATTGTGATTTCATTCATATAGTGGCCACTCCATACTTTATTTATACTCATCATGTAAATTGTTGGATTTAACTATGGAGTTCATGTGTGGGTTTATGATAATCAACACATAGTTGGGTGTATTTTCAAAGTAAATTTGTCCATGAAATGGGGGTTCCCTCGATAATCCTTAGTATCATTTCCTTCGAGATATTTACATACAATTCAAGTAATGATTTGAATTGATTTTCTATTGGTCATGCCAATATCATACTGACCCATTATTGATTGTTACTATAGTAATGTGATCAATACATATCATGAGGGTGAAAATTATGTTCATCATGGTGAATGTGATATCCAGGGAGTACATGGGAGGCCATTTCATCTTCAACAAGGTGAGCTAACACCCCAGGATTTCAGTATTTTCATGGATGAATGGAGTGTCTAAAATATTATCATTAATCCCATAATAGATCACAGTAATGATTTATTTCTTGATGAATTCATTGTGCTAAAACCTGAGAGAGATGTCGAGTATTCAATCGAGACGAAACATAGAAGAGATCCAGATTCCATTCCACCTAATTAAATGGATCATAAAGTGATTCTTGATCATGTTACTATATATTATGTATTAAATTTTATGGGAATTATCCACTTGCGTACTTCACCTTTCTGATCCATTTTTTGTGTTAAAAAGTCATCTTTGGGGATACAATTATCTATTGATTATAAAAAGTTGAAATTGATGACAGTTAAAAACCAATATCCTCTATGTTATAATGTTTCTCTATTTGACTAACTAATTGGGGCTTGTGTGTTCTCCAAAATATATTTGAGGTCAAAGTATCATCAGTATAGTGTGAGACATCCAGATATACCATTAACTATATTTAGGAGTAGGTATGGAAAATATGAGTTTGTTGTAATACTTTTTGGATTAACCGATACTTATTGAATGTTCATTGATTTTTTTACTGTATCCTTCATCATGTAGGTAGACCATTTTTTGATGTCTTTTTATAAAATGAAATATTGGAGCACTCATAGTCTCATGAAGACGACTCCAAATGTCTTGACATTGACTTTTGTTCAATGATTGAATATAGATTATACACCAAGATTTCTATTTTTCTATTTTGGATCTATATGGTATTTTTTTGTGTTCAAATCACCTCTATGGAATTTGTTTCTATGTATATAGATAATGGTCAGGTTGGGAGATGACCGATAATAATTTTTATATCGAATTATTATTTTTTGTTTAGCAGTCTATTATAAAATATAAATTCAACAATTTTTCCCATTAAATCAACTAATTTGGGCCTATCCTAGAATGTTATTATTTATAAAGGTTTGTTCATGTAAGAATCCCTTCTAGTAGTTAATGATAGATTTGAAAATTGAACCAATTTTGATCCTACCCGATCTATGCTAGAGGAATATAGTGTTTTCTTTTTCATCTTAAATTGGAATTAGTGATGTTTTGATATAGAGTAATATATTCATGGAATATAAGACATGATTGTTGAGGACACAAAGATATAATTATCATATGTTCAATATTGAGTTTCCCATTGTGGTTTTATATTTAATGTGTTGTCAACATTCCCTTTATGGATAAATTTTTATTGTGTATACCGACACATTTATAATAAAATATAGTTTTTCTCAAAAAAAATTGCATATATAGTAGTACAGATGGGTTGAATATATATAGTTATTTAATTTTTTTGATATCTTATACACATCGAAATAAAAAATGGTTACAAATTCATTGATCATGAATACAAATACTCAGGCAGACCATGATTCTAGTTCTATGTAGAAGATAATCACATTATAGGATGAGATGCAAATTGGGGTTCAAGAGGGCCTGCTAAATATGACCCTCATTTACATATCCATTTGTCACGTACTTACGAGAAAGATCAAGGAAATGTAGAATAAGGATATATAGAAATTTCAAAGGAAAAAATTCTCGAATGTGTGTATTGTCCATCCATTTAGAAAATAGATGAATATTTGGTCTTATTTGTCAGGGATATGTTATTGTTTCTATATATATATATATGTATTCAAGAGTAGTTTTTTAGGGATATTAATACGTCAATGTTTGATGTGAACCAATGTTTTAACATGATTTGACTTGATATTTAGATATAGTATTGGTGACTGGTAGTAAAAAATGAGAGTGTAGGTTTCAGATCATGATGTTTAACCTATCAGTAGGTGAAGGATGAGAATCACCGACATGGTAGTTTGTTATCGTTGTTTCCAATATAAATTTATGATGGGATGAAATTATCCTAGAAATTTTTGTCTATAATTTGAGGATTCCATGGAAGAATAAGGCTAGAAATATGATTATTAATCATTTTTTTAAATTATCCAATTAAATTATATTTATTGAGACATCCACCGTTCATCATTTTGTGATATGTATTTTTTAGTGACAACCAATTTACATTGGGTTACATTGATTATAGTATAATGTTATGATAAATTTTTTACTTCAATATTCTAGAAATTGTTGAATATGGATCACAATATATGGTGTTTTTGTGTACAACTTTTAACTAATAGAATGATTTTAAATTTAACTGTATTATACAGGTGTTGGAGGATATGTTGTGGGAGTGTAACAATGAATATTGTTGATTGACGGAAAATCTCTCTGAACATTTCTAATTATCATATTAAAACATTCACCATGATAATAATTTTAAGGAACCATATGTGGTGATATATGATAGTCCATATAGATCACCATTATGTTGGTT
>CAUJRU010004335.1:0-18625 GCA_963277665.1 Viscum album | reverse complement strand
CATCCAAACCACAACCGTACATTAGATTGATGATACATGTTGTATGTTTTTTAAATCATTATTTATACATTAGTTAGAAACATACCAATATAATACATAATGTTGCATAAATCGATTAATTGATATAATTGGAAACTCATGCAAATAATTTTCAATAAATAAGAAGCATTGATATTAATAACTACATCGGTAATACTAATAATTACTATTTGTCATTCATATTAAAACTTAACATTATTACCCATATTATGTATAATAAATAATATTATTAAATTTATTATTAAATATTAATAATATTATTATTTCGAATTCAATAAATACTATTACTATTTAATAATTAATTTAAGATGATTATTTATTATACATAATATGGATTATAATACTACTTACTAATATAATAAATAATCTTGTGAAATTAATTATTAAATAGAAATAATATTATTATTTTCAATTTTATACGTATAATTAATATTAATAATAAATATTATCTTATTTCTTATATAAGTAATCATTTAATAACGCAATATAGTATATTAAGAATAATATAATTATTGACTAGTAAATATTATTTAAATACATTTTTTATTTACATTACTATACAAAAATATTTGCTATAATTCTATTAATTATATTATATTAATTAATAACAAACAACACAAATGATATTAAAAAAAACTACATATTAAAATATTAATAATAATTATTTCAACAAAAAATTAAACATAGATTTATAATTAAAATTTTATAAATATTATTTTTTTACTATTAATTAATTAATAACATAATAATATAATATTAACTAATAATAAATAAAACAATTCATTATTAATAAATATACTATTAATTAATTAATAACATAATAATATAATATTAACTAATAATAAATAAAACAATTCATTATTAATAAATATATAATTTATCACCAAACTGCTAATATTTTTTATCAATGAAAAATTTAACAAATATTTATAAGTAATATTGAGAGAAATTAATATGAATAATAAATATTATATTATATTTATGACAATATATATATAAACGGGTTCACGGTTCTCCAAATTATTTTTTGAAAAATCCAGCAACCCTATTACTTTTAATAAAAAAAAAATTGAAGACGTTTGGATTTTCTTTTAAAAAAACACGGAAATCAAGTCGCTCCGGACAGAAATCGTGAAAGAAGATTATATTTTGAGATCAACGACGGTGAGAGAAGATTATACTTTCGATCAACTAATAAAAGGGCATAAAAGGGCGGCTCCCGCCTCAAATCTGTATCTCGGTCGTCGTCCTGCGCTGTACTGAATTACCCAATGGCGAGCACGGCTCAGGCAAGCTCAGGCCTGGCCTACCCTGGGCGGTTCTACGCCGCAGCTTCCTATGCCGGCTTTGACGGATCCGCCAAGGGCGTCTCCGCTAAGTTTCCAAATGATGTCGCTCTCCTGCTCTACGCCTTGCACCGGCAGGTATTAGATTTCCGCTCCTCCTTTATTTTTCCGTTCCCGACCATTTTATACTCACTTTTATTCGATCTAATTGTGATCTCGTAGAATTTGTTGACTCCTTGGTCTCATATTCATCCTTTTCCTCTTTCTTTTATAAGCATATTTCGTGCAGCCCCTCCTCAGAGCTAGTTTAATCTTGAAAATTCTAACGAATATATCGTTTTATTTACTCTCCTATGTGTTCTGGGGAAAATGCACACCAATTGTATTGTACATTATATTTGCAATAACCCCCACCTTTCCCTGTCTTTAAGGTTGATCCAGCCCTTCCAGATCCAAGCCCTCGTTTGGCACCGCTCTTTTGGGAAGAAAAGAAATGATACGGGACGATTGAAACCTGTAGGTTGAGAAACCCCCTTGCCTCCTTGCCTCAGAGTGAGGCGGAGACAAGCTTTTATAATGAATGAAAAGGACCACATCCGACCACAAGTCCGATGTGGGATAGAGACTCCAACACTCCTCCTCAAGCTAGGTGTACCTAGCTTGGACACATAATGAAAAGAAAGCAACAAAACAGACGCGATGTCAAAAGGACGGAAAGAAACGCAAGCCACAAAAATGGGGAGAAATGGATTTCTCCCCTATCAATGATTCCGTTGGTTTTGGAATCGTCCCAAAATCGGGACGATTCCGACGGAAATCATCCGCCCTTTGAGTATTTTTTAAATTCCCAAAATTATCCCTAGTGTCTATAATGAATAATTTATAAATAAATGAATAAACATTCCGTGCATGAATAATTCAAAACAGTTCGTGCATGAATAATTTATAAACAAACAAATAAATTTTGTTCAACCTAATTTATAAATAATGATTTTTCTAAGTTTAACATAATTTATAAGTAATAATAACAATCAAATATAATTTTTTTGATAACGTGTATATAAATAATTTTGATTATAATTAATTATGTGTATATAAATAATCATAAATAATTTATAAATAATTTTGATTATAGATAATTTTGATTATAAATAATTATGATTATCCCGAATTAATAGTTTATATAAATATTTTATAAATAAATTTGAATTAATAAATATTTTGAATTAATAACTTTGAATTAATAACTATTTTAAATTAGTAATTATTTTGAATTAATAATTTTGAATTAATAATTATTTTGAATTTATAATTTTGATTACCTTGAATTAATAATTTTGAATTAATAAATTATATAAATAATTTTGATTATGTTTAATTAATTTTTTTAAAATTTAAAAATTTTATTAACATATGTTCGTAGTTTAATGTTTACCTAATTTTGGTTATATGAAAGGTAATGATTGATTAAAATCAAAATCAAAATTATTATTTTTTGATTTTTTATAAAAAAGGTAATAAAAATACATTTTTTAAAAGGTTATTTGTATCATTTAATATAAACTGTTAACCTGGTGGCAGATGTGGTGTCCGTGGGGATTTAATCTATGGTTGTTTTTGATTTTGGGCAAGTATACCCTTTAATATTGTGTGTATGTGTTATTTTTTAACAAAGGTTATTTGTGTCATTTGCATCAAAACGGTTTCTTTTCTTTTCTTTTAAAAATTGTCACAAAAAATGATGAAGAAAAATCCAAATCATTTCTTTTCTTTTAATAAGTTATTGATTCAAACACAAAGATAGAAACCACAATCATTTCATTTCTTTTCTTTTATAAACTATCAAATCATTTCTTTTCTTTTACTAAAATATCACCAAACACAATGTAAATTGATCTCTTTGAAATCGGATTTATGGTTTTATTTGTAAATTTTAGGATCCAGGTGTGTTCTTCTATCGGGCGCCTCGGCTTTGCCGTGCATTTGACTGCGATGAAAAGTTTACAACCCATTTTATTCATACACTTTCATTCTGATTACAGGCAACGGTGGGGCCTTGTACAATTCCCAAACCTCGAGGTTGGAATCCGGTGGAGCAGAGCAAATGGACAAGGTTGGTATGCCGACGCACTAGCGTTGGTACTATTGTCTGCTTGATTATCTGTAATTATTTTCTAGGAACATATTTGCATCTACAATGTTACATTATCGTAGTTACAATTCTTTTCAATCATTATTTGTTTAATTATTTTCCATAATTGCTGATTTTAGGGTGTTAATGTTGCAGTTGATAAGACGCTGCTTTCTTATTTGTAGTTAATTTTAAGGAAAATATTTACACTTAAGTTATTACATTATTGTGGTTACAATGACCGTTTATGAGTCGTTTTGATTAATTTTTTCATGGATGATTCTGCTTGATATGAGAACAACTTGTCCAATAAGATATACCCCCTAGACATCAATGGTGAACCACAATATTTGTTTTCACTGCATTTTTTCAACCTCAAAAGCATAATTTGAATTTTAAGGTTGACATGGGAGTTGGGTTATGGAAATTTGGTAGAAATTATGCAACAAACAACAATATAAATGAATTTAGGTGTAAATGCGCATTGTTTGGTTTCAACTGCATAGTGCCAAAACCACTAATTGCTTTGTGTTATGCATCTGAAAATGCCCAAATTCAAATTAGGAGACTTCTAAATTTACCATCAAACTACCACAATCCCATTCGTTTATGTGGCCCTTGGACCAACAATGCGAAACAGATACAAAAGAAACTACCACCCTTGTAAAAATGGAGGACAGTGGACCCAAAAGGGGTCGGAGTAAGTGGCTGGGAATCATGATGAGGGGTGCTGCGGGTGAGGGGTGGCGGCTGAAAATGAGGGAAAATTTGGGTGAAACCTAGCTGGAAACGAGAGAGACGAGAAGGGAGGGTTAGGTTAGGACCTCCTTTGATACCATGTAAAAATGGAGGACAGTGGACCCAATACCCAAAATGCCTACAAGAGAGGCTTTGATGTTTATTTATAGAGAATTATAATGATAACAGAACACCCAAGTCTGATGTGGGACACCCACTCCAACAACCCTCACCTCTCTAATAAATCAACATATATTTGGCGTCATATTATCATCATATTTTATTTTATAAATCTGATGTATACTGCTGTATTAAAATGTTTGCTTGTTATTTTTGAAATTGTCCTGTTCTCAAAATTTCTTGCAAAACACCTTTGATATGAAAGGAGGGTTAGGTTAGGACCTCCTTTGATACCATGTAAAAATGGAGGACAGTGGACCCAATACCCAAAATGCCTACAAGAGAGGCTTTGGTGTTTATTTATAGAGAATTATAATGATAACAGAACACCCAAGTCTGATGTGGGACACCCACTCCAACAACCCTCACCTCTCTAATAAATCAACATATATTTGGCGTTATATTATCATTATATTTTATTTTATAAATGTGATGTATACTGCTGTATTAAAATGTTTGCTAGTTATTTTTGAAATTGTCCTGTTCTCAAAATTTCTTGCAAAACACCTTTGATATGATTCACAATGTCAAAGTTTGCTCTTAGTTTGTAATAGAGTTCTTGTTGCATGTGATGTTTAATGTTGGAATTCTTTTGGTTGTTTTCATTTTGATTGGATTTCTTAATTGTTTTTTCCCTTTTTATGCAGTTGGCATGGGCTGGGAAATATGGCATCCGCCGAAGCCATGCGACTTTTTGTTAAAATACTAGAGGTTCCTGAATTTTATTTCTTTAGGTTCATGTTTCTAGCTCAAGGATGAGAACCATGGATCGTTGATGCTGTTTCTTTTGCTTTAGTAGGAAGAAGAACCTGGGTGGTATTCCAAAGCATCTGATTTTGTTGCACATCCTGTTATTGATGTGGAAATGAAGGTGAGTTTGTTGAAATTTATACATTTCAAAATTCTTTGTTCCTTTAAAATTTAAATTGAGATTCTTGTTTATTTATACTACAACATGAATTAGTTTCTTAATTTGAAAGTTTATTATATCTTTGTTAGGAGTGTGGGTGCAAGGGATGTTGGTTGTGTGGGCGTGGCTGGTGGGGCTGTCCAAGGGGCAACATTGTCTTTTACTCGGCCCTTGCATTGGGAGAGTGATCTTCTTCAGGGGAGCTCTTCTTCCTTCTTCCATATCTTCTTCTTCTATACCATTGCAATACTCTTCCTCATCTCCTACTACTGTACATCTCGATCACTGTTGTGCAGATTTGGAATAAACAGTTTGCTTCTTCTACCGGCGTTTTTACATTCTCTATTTTACTCTATTTCTTTTACCTAATTTCTACCGTGCGGTCGTTGTTATGCTGAAGTCTTAACAATTGGTGCTTTCCTTGAGAGCGTTTTAGTCGCAAGGAGGATGATTGTGGAGTGTTGAGAACTCAAGGAGAGAGCCGATCATAGTTGTGAGACGCGATCGTCGGGGAACACAAGCGTTGATTTGGATGATTGTTGCTGGACGAACATTGTGAGGAGTTCGCAACAAGGAGAAGTGCTCAAGGAGCTTGCGGTCTTCATTGGAGTTTGTCGACCAAAATGGAGATTGGAGAAGCAACGATTAAGTCAGAATTGGCGTGGTTGATGCAAGCACAGGCGACCAAGATGCATGAGCTTTTAACGTCTGTAAAAGTCCTTGCAAGGGTATAGGCGGAGCACCGCGAGCAGCAACAGTCCTTGCGGGCAAAAGTATGGGAACTAGTTGAGTTATCTATTTAATGTTGTTCTACGAAGGAGCTAAGTTAGGAATGGAACAGATAACTTTCTGATTTTTCAGAACCACTAACCTCGGAAGAGACAAGTTCGTGAGTTTCGCCCTCTGCATAGGTGTGGCAAGGTATGGAGGAAGATGCCTCATGGACTACTTTTTGCGAAGAGGAAAACCGCCTTACCTTCCCAAGCTTGAGTCGCGAAGAATGTAGTGCGGCGGAAGATGTTTTGACTCAAGAGATTCAACTATCGAGAGTATGTAGCAAGTCGAGTGCAAGGAGCGATGCCCGCGACGCAAGTGGAGGGAGTTTAGCAGACAAGTCTTGTCGTATTGATGCTCACACATTGGAGCCTGCCATTTCTCTAATTCCTTTGAGGTAGCATGTTCGAGCGATGCCAAGGCCTCTTCCACAACCCATGCAAACTCATGTGAGCAACCATTGGCTGCTGTGATGGTGGAGAAAGACTATAGCGAGGGCGTCGATGCGGTTGGGTTGCCCATGATTGCCTTCAGGATTTGTGTTCAACATGCGCAACAATTGTTGTGGCTCTTCGAACTGGTTAGTGACTCCTAGGACCAGGGTGAAGACTGTTGCAAAAAACGCCGGGAGCAACGAAGCGATAAAAGATTCATAGAAGAGTAAAATGGAAAAAACAGAAGAACGAGAAGAAGATCTTGGGACACAGAGATTTACGTGGTTCGGGAAATGATCCCTGCGTCCACGGAGTCACAAAAATATCATTAGTTTCGGGAGCACAATTACAAGATCTCTTAGAGTTTCCAACACACAGAAACCCTAAACCGAAATGAGCTAATAAAGAAGATGAAACACCATTTTACCAACTGCACAGAAAGTCCGCTGTGTTACAGTGAAAGACGTCTGAAAGTCCGCATTTCTACAGTGCCGTGACCGCCCAAGTCCAAGGTGCTACAGTAGATGGCGGCTGGAAGTCCGCGGAACTACAATAATGATGTCTTCAAAGTTCAATCTGCTGTAGTAGTTGTGCCAAAGTCCGCACTGCTACAGTGCCCTGTTGGTGTCGGTCAGTCAGCTCTGCTACAGCTGGTCAGAGTTCCTACAATGCCCCAAGATTTGTGCCGGGGACCTTTGGCCCCTAGAGTAGGGGCGCATTACCCCCCTGCAACCCCCAACGAGCTCACCGCGCAGCTCAACCCGCAGAGTTGCGGTCTGGTGCGCAGTATGGGCCGCAAGCATTCGGCCCAACATTCAAAGAGAATCGAGCTACACCAATTCAACAAAGACTTTGGAACCATCATTGTCCAGGGAGCTGCACGTGCCATTTAAGTTAACTTTGTTTAATGTTGCCAAGCTTGCAGGTTATCTTCAGAGGCTTCCTGTGAGTTTTTCTAAGCACACAACTAGTCAGATCAGGAATTGCAAGTCTGCAGGCCCTGGAACGTCCAAGTCTTCTGAAAATGGAGAGACAATCACCTTGGTTGATGTTGCAGGGGTAGAAGAGGCCAAGGAGGAGCTGGAAGAAATTGTGAAATTTCTTAAGAAGCTTGATCGGTATGGGAGATCTGGTGCCCGTCCTCGTGGTGTTTTGTTGGTGGGTCTTCCTGGGACAGATCATGATTCTGCAATTAAGTGTGGTGGCCCCTGGATTTCATATTTTGTGACCAAATCTAGCCGGTGGGCAGTTAGGAATGTCGGTTTGTTTACAGGAAGTAACAACCCTAGGTACACAAGTTCTTCACCATCTCAATTTACAAATGCTTTAGACCCAAAGTTGTTCCAGACTTCACGTCTCTCTGCTGGTTCATTGAGATGCTTTGGATTAGGCTTTGAGAACGGTATCCACACCACTTGGAAGAGTTTGGGAAGGTGTGTTTTTGATGTTTTTGTCCAGGGAATCTGGTATTTAAAGATTTTGATATTAAAAAGGCAGCAGGGCGTTCTCTCCGGACTGTTCAAAAACAGTTAAAGGCTCGGGTGTGGAAAAACTACCTAGACGGCCATCTCTTTTGGGCTGGAAAAGGTATACCTTCACCAGGTACTTATGGGCCTTCTATATCAACCTTCAGTGTTACTCCGGATTTCATACCCACTGTGAGCAAGAATCCTCTTACTGACAAGAAGAATAAGAATGGTTTGCTTGTTAGTATGATTCTTGTTGCTGCTGTTGAGAGCCTGGTTTCCATTTTTGGAGTGTGTTGCTTCCACAAGAAGAGAAAGCCTAAAGATGGTGATGACGAGTTCCAACTAATTGGTGCATGCTCTTTTGGCTTTGCAAAATTAAGGGCTACTACAAACGACTTTGCTCCTTGAAACAAACTTGGAGAAGGTGGCTTTGGACCTGTGTCTATAAGGGCAATCTGGGTGATTTGGAGATTTTCATGTCATGGGTTGATGAAACAAAATAGCTCAAGGTTATGACCAATGCGGATACACCTGAAGATGCATCTATTGTAAGAAATATTGGTGCTCAGGGTATTGGGCCTTGCAGAACTATACACATGTTCTTTACGTCAAATGAGCAGATCAAGACTGTAAGGAAGATGACTTTTCAAGGCTGCAGGCTGGGAATAACATATCCAGATCGAACTGGTAAGCTGGCGCATGCAGTCTTTGAGGCAGCAGTTTCTTTTAACAAACAGGGTGTCACAGTTCATTCGGATTTTCATCTTGAGGACAAGGTGATATTCAAGAGGGAGGAAATGTTAGGAGTGTGGGTGCAAGGGCTGTCAGCTGTGTGGGCGTGGTTGGTGGAGCTGTCCGGGGCTGGTAATAGCAGGTAGGGGGTTGTTGGTTGGTTGGTTGGTTGGTTGGAGTATTAAATAAGGCAGAGGCCTGTGTGGGAGGGTTACAAATGCATTTTGATTTTCAGGGATCAGACCTTGGGAGGTCCGAACCCTGTTTCGGGAGTGTAGTCTTCTCCAGGGGAGCTCTTCTTGCTTCTTTTAGATCCTCTTCTTCTATACTACTGTAATACTCTTCCTCATCTCCTACTACTGTACATTGCAGATTTGGAATAAACAGTTTGCTTCTTCTACCTACATGCTACATTCTCTCACTATTCTACTCTCTTCTACATAATTTATACCGTGCAATTGTCGTTAGGCCGGAGTCCTAACAATCTTAATTTGAAAATTGATTGCATCCTCGGAGGGCGTGGTATTTGAAATATTAATTAATGTGAATTAGAATATTAACATGTTTCTATTGTCTATATTGTTGCCTGTTTTGGCTGATTAGGTTTCATTACACATTTAAAGCTTGCCTTGTGTGCAATATGTGAGAGTTTTTGAGATTTCTTGCTCTTCTTTATGATTGTGTGTTTTAATGTGGTTTATGGTGTTACACTCTTCTATTGTTGCTTTTGGCTGATTAGGTTTCTTACACATCTTAAGTTTGTCTTTTTTGTGCATGATGGAGGGATTTTCTAGGTTTCTTGCTCTTTCTTCAAGTGAGTGAATTTTATGTGGATTTTCTTTCATGTTCTTTTAAGAGAGTGAATTTTAATGTGGATGATGGTGGTACACACATGCTCCTAGTGCTGCTTTTTTGCAAAATTTCTCCTGTATTTTTGTGTCATGTAATGTCAGAGTTTTGCATGTGTATAAACTTTTTTGTCAGGACACCTTAGACGTTGGGTGACAGTGAACTTTCTCATTTTCTATTTTGACCTAAAGCAATTGTTTTTTCTGATTTTCTAGCATAATCCGAAATTCGAGCCAGTCACTGAGAATGGGGATTCTAATCCAGAGACAAAGGTTATTGCCACTGAAAATGGTAACCTATTGGAAACTCTAGATAAGGATATTGTTTCTGAAGGCCCAGGTTCAGTGGGTGTCTATGATCAATGGGTTGCACCCTCAGTATCTGGTCAAAACCCAAAACCTCGATATGAGGTATTGCATCTCTGTTTTAAAAATTTGTGTTTGATGTTATTTTTCTGTGTATCCCCTTGTTAACAACATTATTTTTTTGCAGCATGGTGCAACAGTTGTTCAAGATAAAATGTATATATTTGGTGGAAATCACAATGGCCGTTACCTCAATGATCTTCATGTATGAAACAGTGTCCTTGTTTCAACATTTTTGTAATTTAAAGAGCCACACACACACTTCTTAGTATTGCTGGAGGTTCTCTTCTATTCAATATGAATTTATTGAAGCACTCCTAGGCAACTGAATGGCAAGGGCTGAACTTGGTTGCCATTGACCGTGTTCTATTTGCAACTCTTATTTATTGTACCATTTTCATTTAGTTCCGGAGCCTGTTTTCCTCATAATTCTTCATTTTAACGTTTTACTTTTTTGAAACTATTGCTTCTGATGCTAAAAGAGAACGATGAATTTAAAAAAAATTCTATTTAACAATTCAGGTTTTGGACTTGAGAAGCTGGACTTGGTCCAAGGTTGATGTTAAAGGCGGGCCAGATTTTCTCGAATCACTATCTCCAATATCATTAGCTCCCTGTGCTGGTCATTCCTTGGTACGGATATTGTTTTCATTCATTCCTTTTTTCCCCTTCCCCTTTTGCTCAAAATTTTGGGAAATTAAATTCTTACTGCGAGTACTTCAATATTTGAAAAATGTTTTACAGACATTTATTTGCTTGGTGGCAAGGTCTTGGGCAATAAAATTGACGTGTTCTCTGGTTTGATTTTTATCTTGTCAGTTTTCCTGATGACAAGGGCCTTGAACACTATTATTCAACGAGTAATGAGTAGATGAATCTTGATAAAAAAAAATGTAGTTGAATGATAGATTTTATTTGAGCATATATATATATGAAATAATGTCCTGGGATAAAATAAAAAGCGTGAAAATAAAAATAATTCAAACCTCTATAATGTTCAAGCAAATTTTAGTTGAATTTAAAAGGTTTCCTCTTTAACATTCATCAACTATCTCTATTGAACGGTAGTCATGTAGATTTCTTCATCAATGACAATGATACGCAGTCACATTTTGATTATTCATTTTGTTTAGAATTAGTTATTGATAAAGTATGATTCCTAATGTGTGTGCATATGTTCATGTATGCATATGCATGACTATTCTATCTCTAGATACCATGGGATAACAGGCTTCTTTCAATTGGTGGGCATACAAAGGATCCTTCTGAAACTATTCAAGGTACAAACTGCTTTCCATTTATGCAGGGATTGTTATTGTGTCTTGTGTGTGGAAATCATTAGATATATTCAGGTTGAATCCTTGCGGTACATCTTATGCCCAGATGACAGAGTTGGTTGATAAGATTGCGGTTTTAATTTTATTTGATCCGGGGGAATGTATGATTTACAAGTTTAATAAGCATGGGAAAGTATATCTTATAATTGTTGTATTAATTGGTCAGGTATGTTACCACTTATGTTATCTTGGGTAAGTTGATCAATGTATTGCAAAGATAGGAGGGTGATGCGCCCGAGGTCCCAAACAGCTTGAGGGGGGGTAAATTTGGGTTTACACTTTCTTTTCGATCAAGGCCCTCTTGGATATTGTTCCCGTGTTATATGGAACAACGAAGCTGTCACGATGATTAAGCATGCATAATAATCAAATAATGAAAAATAAAGCGCCTGGACAAGGAGATTTTTACTTGGTTCAACCTCCAATATGAATGGGCTAATCCAAGGAGCATTAACACAACGTGTTGGTGTACTTGGATCACTTACACATTATCATGATTACAAGACTTTTGGTTCGGTTCACTACTGAGATCAAGGGTTATTCCTATTGAGTATTCTGCGCTAAAGCTTAGACCATGATGCGGTCAGTGTCTTCATGTGGTCTTTTATACCACATCGTGTTCTTGAAGAATGACATGTGACAGGGCGGAGGAGGATCAAGGTGGCAGGAGAAAGGATCCTGAACATTTGATGGAAACTTGGACAGACAGGGATCCATCCCAGACTCAAAGCTGGAACCAAATGTTGGAGTTCTGAAGGGAGCAGATAGGGAGGAAGTTGATAAAACAAATGTCCAGGAGCTTCTCCTTCATTCTAATGAAGAGATATTGGAGGAGTCCTTCATGATTAATGTTCCAAAGGACGATGTCCATAGAATGTTTGAAAGACCGCTGCTAGTTGATCTGAACGAAGAGCAGACTACTTGGATTGATAAACAGAATCAGATTTTGATACGTGGCTTCAACGAGGGGACGACGAGCTTGGAGGAACGTGTACAGACTTGGGACAAAATGACCTTCCACTTCGAGGAGCTCATCAAGGACAATCCAGATTTGAAGGTTTCATCCATCGAATGGTGACTATATAGGGTAAACCATTCCAACTCTTTTAATTTTGTCCGGAATAATCTGGTTATTTCGTATGCGGTTTGATGTTTTTCAGCCTATTGACACATCATATGATGATGTGTAGATAAGATATTGATTGTTGAAGGAGTTTAACAATCGGATTAATCAACGAGGAATGCCAATTGTTGGCCGTTTCAAAAACGTTTGAAATGTTGGAACTCCGAGAGGCTCTTTCATTCAACTAAGGAGGCCTATAAAATGGAGTTTTCTGGACCTTATTTGATAGACATGGGTTCATTTTTTGTTGGCCGAATCTCTCTCGATTTCTCTCATCTCTATTTGCCTTCGTGGAGGTGCTAGTACACAGTTGTGGAGAAGAGATCCTACTTGTCATAAACCACTTAGATTTACCCTGAACCCGAGATGGCCAACTACTAACCTCAGACGCGTTCACCCTAATCACCAGAGGGTGTCGACAAGCAGCAAGGGATGACCCACCATCGCGGGGGAACGTTTTCCCTTGAATATGACTAACCCATATATTGGATTTCAATAGGCAACTAAAATGAAACAACAACAAAATATGTCTATATGAGAATGTCAAATGTCATACAACAATAATAAATACATCCGATATGAGTTACTGTAATGCAATAATAAACATAAAGAAACACGTGGCCTAAGCGGTCCAGATCCTCCATGAACCACTATCGACCCATCTCCGGGCTCCAAATGGGAACACTTCCCATCATTGACCAAGACCATGAACCATGCCCATGCATTACGTGAAACAAAACACGTAAACAAAATTGCATATGCACTGGAGTGCATGTGCAGGTGGTGAGTATACACATACCCAATAGGAATTTCCCTGAAGAGTTTTATAACATATCTATATAAAGATAAAGCAATAAAGCTAGTTTGAACTAAAAATATTAAAGTACACATTGCTTTTTTTTTATTCAAAACAATAGCAAGATAATAACACTTAAAATTTTCTTAAGGAAAGGTCAAGTCATGTAAGTCTAATAAAAAGGACATGTGAGTGTCAATATGTTTATAAATGAGAAAAAAGTAGCAATTGTTTAAGCCAATCATGGGAGACCATCTACGGGCCTAAGTTAATGAGACCTAGGAACCCCGTTGGAGTGCCATGTCCTTTGGGTTTGATTTATAAGAGAGTGCCATGTCCTATCTGTAACACCCTAGAATGTTAAAGGATTGAAACGCTAAATGTTACTACTCATGTCAACAAAGTGCACCTTTCTTTTCGGAAGTTTATTTGATTAGAACTTCACAGTTAAGCTTGCTTGGTCTGGAGTAGTGGTTGGGATGAATGACTTTCTGAGAAGTTTCTCAGGATGCGTGTGAGTGAGGACGAACACACTGAAAAGAACATGAGTTGGCATGCGGGGATGATCATTAGTCTGATGACCCGTTCGGGCACTTTTTGAGCTCCAGGTAGGGGACCACGTGTCTGTTGGGCAACTGGTGGTGCTTGATGACCCAGGACCAGATGACCATGAGTTGGCATGTGGGGATAATCATTATTTTCGTTGTGTCGTCTGCGGGGTCCTGTTGTTACATTGGTATTGGAGGAGGAATCTAGCCTTAAGTGCGGTGACACTGCTTGAGTTGAGATATGGAGTCCACAACGAGGACGTTGTGCTCTAAAGGGGGTGAATGTAACACCCCAAAATGTTAAAGGATTAAAAGGCTAAATGTTACTATTCGTGTCAACAAGGTGCACATTTCTTTTTGGGGACTTGCCTGATTATAACTTCACTGTTAAGCGTGTGTGACTTGGAGTAGTAGTCTGGATGTGTGCCTCCTTGAAAGTTTCCCGGGGTGCGTGTGAGTGAGGACAAAACATACTGAAAAGAATATGTGTTGGCTTGTGGAGACAGTCATTAGTTTGATGGTTCGTTTGGGCACGTCGGTGGACCCTAGGTAGGGGACCACGTGTCTGCGGGACAACTCGTGCTGTTTGGCAGGCCAAGACCCGACGACCATATATTAAGGAGTGTTTGTGCTGTCAGCGAAGCTCAGTTGTTACACTATCATTTGATTTATAAGGGAGCGCCATGCACCCACTATGGCAACACTACATAACATAGGTACTAGTCATAATCTCCCACCCAAGTACCTCAAGCGCATTCCCATGAAGTGTTACTATAACAAAGGGAGTTTGAGTAGTTCCAACATATTATATGAAACCATTCCTTTTTAGAAATCCATCACATTTTATCAACAAACCATATGCGATTTTTTTTTTAAAAATAGAATAGGGTAACAACTTTAGTGGGCAATAACGTCAAAGGGTGACAAAACATACAAGAAGAACTTTGAATGAACCGAGCACCCCTTTATCCATTAAAATATTTTATAAAAACACCTCATTAATTCAGCATAAACATAACATGTTATTCCATTGAAACACTTTCACATACATCATTATAAAACCATGTTGGTATTTCAAGAAACACCTTATGCGTCATTAATACAAGTGCAAAATTTGTTTATTTTACAAGGGCTTTACTCTATGTCAATGCTTAAATAGGTGAAAACATACTAAAGATTTCCTTGACTTGACCATAGATATTATCCACAGCTTCTATATCATTGAAAAACTAATTTAAAATGAACAAGCATCAAAGGTAATATCAATTTATAGAAGAGGTATAACCCCCCCCCACCTCACATCATCACAGATGCAATGAACACTAAGAAATAACACCATATAATCGAGCAAAAACATCTAATAAAACATAAGCGACTAAGATCATAATTTATTGAAAGAACGAAAAATGTTTTGCCAAGGGTCGGGTGTTGTCATACTTACCAAGCGTCCAATCGACGACTCCTAGGCTTCAAATTTAGTGTGTGGGGTTAGCCTCGACCCCCCTTCCATGATAAGGCAAAAGCCCCTTATGGGTTTTGTCGTCCCATGGTGAAACCCTAACAAAATCTCTAGATGTGCGGAAATTCTGCATTAGGGCACACGAGGGTGGAGAAGAAGAGGAGAAAGTGGGAGAGAAGGGGGTGGAGAAGACTGACCTATTCTGGATTTGGACCTCCATGAAGAATGGAGAAGAGGGAGGAAGAAAATGGGGGGAGGAACTCCACCCTGTCCGTTTGCGCCCCATGAAGAGAGGTGAAAGGGGGCTCCTTTAACAAATAATCCTATAATAATAATAAATAAATAAATAAATACATAAATTAATAATCATGTTAATAGCTAAATATAAATACACACACCAAAAACACACACACACACACACTTCATATAAAAAACATTAGAATTAAATTTCCAAAAGAAACTTTTCTTTTTAAGTAAATTCGGAAAATAACCCAAATCCCTTGGATTAAGAACCCGTCGTTTGATGTAATTTAAAACCACCATTAAAATGCTCTTATAATGATATACACAATCCATTAAATAAAATCTTAAAATTTTACCCGCTACTATCCGAAAGGGCTCAGTGGCGCATGTTGACGCCAACCCTGAGGCGATTGTGGAAAGAAAGGAATTTTGCAAATTCTCCACTATTGGTCTTCTCATACTTCCAAAAGGGGAAGATCCTTGGAAGCTCCTGACGAAGCGCATCTCAGAGATTTGGGGTTCCTCTGATTGGAGGATGATCGCTCTAGGGCGTGGTTTTTATCACATCATTTTTGCCTCTAATGAGCCTAAATTGGAAGCATGGGGCCTCGGCACTATCTCCCTCAAGCCTGGAATGCTCAAAATTCAGGAATGGGACATTAACTTCGACCCAGTGAATGTCAACAACACTCATGCGCATGTCTGAATCCGAGTTCACGGTCTTAACTGGTTCTACTGGCACCCGAGGATTCTGTGGGATATTGCCTCTTCGGTTGGTACCCCCATCAAGATGGACGTTGAGACCGACAGAGCTCAGTATGCTCACTATGCTCGCATGCTGGTGAAGGTTGATCTTTCGGCCACCATGATTGATGAGGTCATCTTGAAAACTCTTGAGGACAACATTAACTTGAGGATTGTCTACGAAAGGCGACCCCCCTTCTGTGTCGATTGCAAATTTATTAGGCATGTGGAAAGTGAATGTAGGAGGACAAAGATTACCTGTGGCTTCTGTCATATCAGATGCCATTCCAATTCTGATTTCAGGAAGCTAAAAGCTAGAGAGAAAGCTAAAGGGAAGGCGCCTGTTCTTCTTAGGAGTTCTGGCTTTGACCCTGTGATTTCAGCAGGCCCTTCTGTGATCATGAGTCCCTTATTCCTCATGCTTCTGATTCACCAGATCACAACGGGCTGCCCCCAGTCCATGATTCCTTGGGGACTGATGACCTCCTGCCTGGTCCCACCCCTGACCAGGAGAGGCTAGGTATGCCCCTTCTCGGGATGCCTCTCTCACAGCCCCCCCCCCCCCCCACGCACGCTTTCACAGTGGTTTCTTCTGGCTCCCCTGGAATGATCCCCTTGGAGAACACTGAAACCCAACCCAGTTCTATTGTGGCCCCTCCTGCTGACCCCCCTGTCTTAGGGAGGACCCCCTTCGCTTTGGTAACCCCCCCGTGAGGATGATGACTCATCTTTTACTCAGGTTCCCTCTGATAAAGCTGCCAAAAGGAAACCTCTGGAGGCTGACCCCCCAGGGAAACTTGATTTCAGTAATAAGTTCGCCCCTTTGAGTGGTCGTTTCTGGGCAGATCAAGCTGAAATGCATCAATCTGAGGTTTATGAGCGGAAGGGTAGAAGCAAAGCAAATTTGTCACCTACAAAGGTGGAGAAGAAGAGCTTGCCCCAAAGTAGGGGAAAATCACCATCCAAATGAATTCCCTTTTCTGGAATTGCCAAGGGCTTAACAATGCTGATACAACAACTACCCACCCTTGCTGAACTAAAGGTAAGAATTGAGAAATTCAAGCTCCTCAATTGGGGGAAAATTGGCTACAAATGGATATCACATGTTGGAGTCTGTATCCCCATCGGACTTGAGGTCCGGTGTGGTCTTAATTATTCGTTATAAAAGCACCCCAAGGGCTCCTTTAGAGAGAATACCTTGGGGGTTCGGGTCTCTCATTTTATCTTCCTACATGGTATCAGAGGGAAGCTAATCCCGACCCCCCCTCCCATCTTTATTTTTTATTCTGCTCTAGGGTTTACCTTTTTTTTCCCATGGGGGGCGGCGGCCTCCATGGCCTACGAGCCATAGGAATTCTCCGCCGCCCCCTGGTGGCGATCCTTTCCCGGCGGATTTCCCATCCCAACGGCTTTGTCCGGCGGCTCTCCAGTGCTGCTCCCCGTCGCGGCTTCCTCCTGTGCGCGCAGCACGGCCCGACGCCTCTCTTCCCGACGGCGTCCCGATCCCGGCCCCGCCTTCCGCAGTGGCGCCCTTCCCTCGGTCTCTCGGCCCTCCCTCCCGGCGGATCTTCCTCCCTGCGCGACGACCCCGCCTCCTGCTGCGACATCTTGACGCCGGCGCCCGCCTCGTCCTCCTCCCGCCTGTGCGCGACGCCAACGGCGCTTCCGCCTCGCCTGCGCAGTCCTGACGCTGGCCCGCTCGTCGCCGCCAGATTCTGCAGCGCCTCCTCCCGATGCGGCGTATCCCGACGGCTTTCCTCCCTCTCGCGACGACTCCTGCATGCGACAACTCCTGCATGCGACGACCGCCACCACCCGGCTACGGTTTCACCGTTTTCTATTTCCCCTGGGGGGCGGCGGCCTCCATGGTCAGCTTGCCATAAATTTTCTGTCGTCGCCCTCCCTCCCTGCAGTCGGCGACCACTGCGGCTTTCTCTTAGGCGCGACCCTCCGTCGCGGCCCGCCTCCTCAACTTCTCCCGCATCCCCGGCGGTCTTTCCGGATCCCGTAACTGCCGGCGGCTCCCGTAACTGCCGGCGGCTCCCGTCCTCATCATCCGGCGTGACTCCCGGCTTCCTGCGTGTGACTCCATCCGCGCGGCTCCCTTTATCCCCGGCGGATCTCCCTCCTGTCCGACGACCCCTCTCCGACGTTCAGCCGGCTCCAGTTTCTCCCAGCGGCTGCCCTGCTTCAAGTTTCGGCTCTCCGGCACCTCCTGCGGCATCCCCGCCTTGCCGGCGTCTCCCGACAACTCCTGACAGCTGCATCTCTATCCGCCGGCACGCCCATTCGCTGGCGCAGCAGCTCGATTACCTAGGATTTGGGTCCGTTGGCGCCGCCAGATCCCGCAACAGTTCTGCGGAATCCCCGCCTCTCGTCGCCGACCCCGCAAATGCGGTTTTCCCGGTGCTAGTTTGGATTTCCCGGCGTTTCATCGACCGGCCCCACTAGTGCGGCATTCCTGGCGT
>CAUJRU010004334.1:0-18639 GCA_963277665.1 Viscum album | reverse complement strand
GTTTTATTTTAGTGTTTTTAGGGTAGTTTAGGGGTTTTTGGGGTTTTTTTTGTGTTTTTGATTGTTTTAAAGGTTTTTATATTTTTTTATCATTTTTAGTGGTTTACAGATTTTTTAGAGTTTTCAGTGGGGTTTTATTGTTTTTATGGTGTTTTTAATGTTTTTAGGGGCTTAATGGTTTTTATAGTTTTTTAGGGTTTTAGGATTTTTTAGGGTTTTTTAGGGACGCTGGAGGTTATAATGTTTATAGGGGTTTATGTTTTTTTATGGTTTTAAGGTTTTCCTTGTTTATTCCTATGTTTTTAGTGCTTTTTAAATTTTTAGGGATTTTTAGTGCCTTTTAGGTTTTTATGGTTTTGAAGTGTTTTATGGGGGTTTAATGGGTTTTTATTATTTTAGGGTTTTCTTAGTGAATTTTCTTGTTTTTAGTGTTTTTTATGTTTTTATGGAATTTTAGGGGTTTTTTACTATTTTTTTGGTTTTTAGGGTTTTTATGGATTTTTAGGGATTTTATGGTTTTTTTTGTTTTTATGTTGGAATGGATTTTTTGTTTTAGGGATTTTTTAGTTTTTTAAGGTTTTATGGTTTTAGAGTCTTTTATCATTTTTAGGGGTTTAAAGGGAGTAATAGTTTTATTGGATTCTAGATTTTTATGGGTTTTCATGGTTTTAATGAATTTAGTGGTTATTATTGGTTTTAGCATTTTCAGGGTTTTTAAAAATTTTATTATTTTATGGGCTTTATTTTTTTAAGTTTTTATGGTATTTTTAGGGGTTTTTAGGGATTTTATGGTTTTATACTTTTTGAGGGATTCTTATGTATTTTTTATGATTTTTAGGATTTTTAGGGTTTTTAGGGATTTTGAGGGTTTTTAGGTGTTTTAGGGGTTTTTAAGGTTTTTAGCATTTTATATGTTTTTAGAGGATTCTAGTGTTTTTATATTTTTAAATTTTTCTTAAGATTTTTGTAACACCCCAAGATTCCACGGTACGTTTCCCTTCAAATAATGCAATGGCGTGCATTGTACGCAACTTCGAGATTTTAACATACGACAACCAATCAAACTAGCCGTTATGAATAGTAATACCTAATTTTTAAAATTATATATATTTTATATTTCAAAATGGACTTCATTTTTGGATTCGGAATATCGAATTTATCCTAAGGTGAAATTTTGGTACTTTTCGGATAACTTTAATATTTTGATGAATAGTGAAAATAACTAAATTTTAATTAAAAACAACTTTTTTAATCAAAATAATTAATAGTGATAAATTATGAATTTGAGTGGTTTTAAAGTATATTTAGAATATATTTTTACCATTTAATATAATTTTGGTCATTGAACATTATTTTACAATTAAACCAAACATAAACAAGTGTCAATCTTTTGATAGTTATTATCTCTTAAAAACACGCTTTTTGTTTTGACAGCGGGAATTAATTTTAAATTAATTTCTGCCACTTCTGTGTTTTGAATTTGTAAAAATGGATTCCATATTTGGAATCAGTATGTTCAAATTTTTTAAATAGGTAACTTTTATTTTTAGATATTTTGAATAATTACTGCGGTAAATATTTTATTTACCATGGTTAAGGATAAATCCGGTAAATGAGGGTTAAAAAAATAATATTATAATAATACTAAATTACCCTAAAATGTGTCCTAGCCTTATTGGTTGATACATTTTCGACCATAGGCATATTTGGGTCGATTTTGGGACCCCATGGTGCCACTTGTAGGTGATAGGGACACTTTATTTTAATTAAGTTAAAATGAATACAAAAATGACACAAGCATATATCTTTTAGCAAAACAATTTTTACATATGGTTATATATGTTTGATTTTAGATTATAAATATTCATTAGAAATATAGACAGATTTCCTACATAATGATATTTTATTTATAATTTTTAGACATTAAATAAGTTAATTTATTTATGACACAATGGTGATGCAGTAATTACCATAATAGTGAAAAATTAGAATAATTGATATTATAAATACCCAAATAAATATATTTTGAGACTTTTATCGAATTACACTAATTTTTTAGGTTAATATAACATATTAGTATTGATTTAATTAACATTTTTCGAAGTAATCATTCTGTTATGTGTTTCACAATAATCAACTATTGAATAGTGTCAAAATTGACATAAAAGAGTTTTTAAAACAATTATTATATTATTAATTGATATTAAATTCCTAAAAATATAAGGTTCGGACAAAAGACTTATATCATGATAGTTATATCATTAATGGACCACTTGGGGGTCTCTTGGATGTATATAGTTTGTTTATTAACTATATAATATAAAAATACAAAGTGACATGGTAAATGTCAAACTAATTAACTAAGAGTTAAAACTAAAAGATAAGGTTAATATAGTGACCCAAACCTGTCTAAATTCTAATGGTTGAGTTGTTTTCGACCAATCCCCACCTTAAAAGTTAAATAATAAACTTTGGAGCCATTATAAACTGAATATGAATTTATTATAAATTAATATTTCTAGCTTGACCAAAGGTGCCCCTCACCCCTTTTATAAAAGGGCACTCCTCCTTCTCATTTATTCACACCTTCAAATCCCTTTGGATCGGCCAACCCCTGCCCAAATACTATATCAACTTACCTCACTACAACCTAGAGGCCATAGTTTGATCAAAATGCCAGCCTAAGGAGCCCTTTTGATCAAATCAAAAGGAAGAACCCGAAGAAGAGGTAACGTTTTCACCACCCCTTTTCAAGTTCCTTTCTTCTTCCACTTCATCTTTCTTTGTTATTACCATTATAAAATAATAACTCCAGTATCATATATATACTGTGATGTTATTATAAATATGGTACAACCATATTCAGTATTCTATCCATCCTTTGAATAACATGTCACCATACGTGCGTACGTACGGCTTACCGTCTCCACGTCGTGGTGTAATTGTTATTCAATATATTATTATTTGGATGGGTATAATAATGATGTGTAACTCATGTAAATAATAAATATAACATGATAATGATTCTGTATATATGATATACCATCCAATTATATATTATTTTAATATCAAAAGAATGATATTGTCGCTCGTGCGTACGTACGGATTACCGTCTCCACGAACGCGATGAGATTCATTCTCCATCATATCCATTCAAGTATAATTATAACTTGATGATTTAAAAATAGTATATAAGGACTTGATATCATTCTGGATATGAATAATATACATCCAATTCATAACGAATATGGCTCACATAACAAAGAATATAAAGTAAAATGAACCCGTTAACACCTGAAATGACGATATTTCTAAGATATTATTAACAAATCAATGTTAAAAGATCATATATGATATCATATTAAAGTAAATTATTCTTGTATAATTCAATAACAATTATTTCACCATTATACAAGAGGTTAACCTACCGTCGACCAAGGAAAAAGTACAAAGTAAGGGGTTTTTATCTCACTTTTAATTTCATGAGAATTCCATTGTTCACCACTTAATTATTGCATGTGGTGTATGTGTACTGCCCATGATTGTATTCATTGTGTAATATACTTTAATTTATGGGTATTTAAATCATCATGGTATGATACTTCTTTCATGGGTGTATGTTTCGCAAGTTACCTAATCGATAAGGGAATTTGAGATTTCAATTTCCACTCATTTGGCTTTAGGCATATTTCATTGATTATATTACCCCAAGATTATGTGTGGAATCACTATTCATTTGATTATGTCATAATTTCCAATCCCCTCCCTGTGGATATACTTTTTATACACATAATCACTCCATTGATAATTCTCAAGTCATTGATATGAATTTGATAAGTGTAATTTTAACTCATTCACCATTTGTTGAGTTAAACATCCAATTCGTTGGTGTTGTTTTTACAAGATTATGTGTGAATATCCTTTGATTGTTTTACACTGAATATCAAATCAGATTTAGTGTATTTATATTTTTCACACATAACTATGTCGTTGATTTATCCTTAACCTAAGGATACAGCCTTTATGAGAGATTTCATCTCAATTTACATTCCATTGAGACTTATTTGTTGATATACACCAAATCACTTTTATGTGGTGTATATAATGTACTTTGACAAAGTATATCATGAATCCCTTTATTCTCATGATATTACAATGTTTTGATTACCTTAATTATTTGTATTCATGTGTCTCTCTTTTAGTTAGAAACTCTAACTAAAATACCATTTTTAAATGTTTTAAAGACTTATTCTTCTAAATCTTGCTCATTAATGTCCATGTTTTAAAAATGGTTTTAAGGATTTATTTATAAGGACATTAAAGTTTTAAAAATAAAAATCCTTTTAAAAAGTTTCAAATTGGTATGGGACACTTTGATTCAAAAATCTATTTTAAATGGATTCTTGAAAAATATTGTGACTTTTAAATGATTTCAAGAAAAGGGGGATATTTCTCTCAAATTGTTTTGATGATTATTTTTATCTATGTCAACATCCTTAATTATTCTTGATTGAGGTTAATGTGATATAATACAATCTTCCATATTGTATCGAATGAGTTATGGTTGACTGTGGATGTGTTATTTTTATACCATTCATGGTTTGTGGTAGAAGTATTGACATTTCGTATGCCAGTTTTAATACGAATGTTTATGTTATGTTTAAACCTTTTCATATGGGAATGTATTGGACTTAATATGTGACGGGTGGAGCCCGCTATAGCTCCTTGATGCATCGGTAGGTCTCATGAGACAAACTAGTGTCTTGGCACAAGGCCTTGGAAAATCTTATTTGTAGTCCTGGCACGAGGCCTTAGCTATGTGGTTATGATAGTATGGCATTATGCATTCTATCATCATGAAAGTGGTTATTGATATTGCATGGGATTGTTCGACTAGTAGAATATCCATGTGAATAAGTAAATGGCATTATTTCACTTTATCTTTGCCATATTATGATGAAGTTCAAGTTTAAAAGGCTTTTGTTTTAATTATAAATTGCCTTCAGTGTTTATTCTTATCTATGAATGCTTATGCTATAATGTTATCCTTACTGAGAATCTGAGCTCACCCCTTTTCTATGTTTTATTTTTCCCAGGAAGTGAAGAAGTAAATTATGAATGACCTGCAGGGATATTATGTGGGGATATGAGTGTGGATTATGGAGACATTATGTTGTAGTAGTAGTTTTTCATTTTATGATGTAATGTAAAACTTATGAATATATCTAGTGTTTCCAAGGCTACTAAACAAATCGGTCTTTCGAGATTTGATCTTTCTTGTGATCATGCCAATGTTATGTAATAATGCACCGACTTTGGGTAACTGGGGTCGGGGCGTTACAGTTGGTATTAGAGGAAGTTTAGTACAAACCTTGGAAGCTAGATTTAGATAAACTCTGATTAGAGCACGTAGACCTAAGATGAACTTTGAGGATTATTATAGAAGAACTTCCTAGAATTTTGGTATTGTAGAGATTTTGTGGGTTTTCTGAGCAATACATCCATGTCTGGATACGAGCAGGTAGAGGCGGCTCTGGCACAGATGTACCTAGGGGTAAAACCAGAAAACACCGCTTTGAGCTAGACTCGGACGGGAACTGGTGCACGACAACGGGCCTTGCTGCACTCTTGGTTATGACACTCCCGGGGGATATGCTTAGGATAATTTAAATTTTCTTTACAAAACAATTTATGTAATATATATAAGATGAGAGTAAATGACCTTGGTTAATCCTAATATGTTTCAAATTGAGAATATGGTGACATGTTAGTCTCTAAATGATTTTACGACTACTGTTACTCACAAAATGCTTTCTGGTTTTAGTCAATGGCTGGATTCCAAGGAAGTCATAGTGACTTTGAGAATGATGTACAAGGTGGGAACGGTGGTGGCAATGAACAACAAAATGGAATGTTGATAGGCGTAAAAGATATCGTCTTTATGCCAAATCAGTTTTCCAAAAATATGATCAACAACATATATATATTAACCAACTCCCAGACTCAACAAGGAAGATAAAGGTGATGAATTATAAGAGCTCCAGCAATGGAGACCGTGGAGAAAAGAACCCTCAATTTTCATCATGCAGGAAATGTGGAAGGAGACACCCAGGAAAGTGTCTCAATGGGACAACGAAATGCTTTACATGCGGGAAGTAAGGGAATAAAGTGAAGAATTGCCGAAGAAAAATGAAGAGTACAATGGAAGAAGATAAAAATGGTACCAAGAGTCTATTTACAGTCATTTTCCGTAAATGTAGGGGACCTGGCCATTACCCGAGTCAATGTCCTATTCTATAGGATATTTTCTTGGTCAAAGAGAAAGTTATATGGAAATAAATGGTTGGAGAAATGTTTAAAAAGTATTAGTGCTCCTTGTTGATGGGTTTACTTTGGAATAATTTTCTCTTGTATTTTTAACCCCGCAGTTTGCCATGTGAGAATGATATTTGAGGAAGAATTGTCTCTTCTCTTGTGGATATAGGTATAAATAACCATTTGGTTTTATATAATCATTGGGGTTTGAGATAATTATAAGTTATTATAATTTGGGATGAAAATGAAATGTATGATATAACATTTGTGGTTAAATTATGTTATTTTGAGGAATTTATCTCATTTTGGTAATATTATAAAATATAGTTTTTGAAAAAGGACAACACGTAGACCGTGTGACAACCCGTCACGTCGGACAAAGCTGTGGGAATCGAACCCACAACCAAAGTGCGATTGGGATTTATCGCCCAACACTGGACTACGTGAAGTCCCTGGTTAGTGTGACATTTTTTAGTTAAATAAATTTATTGATCAATAATAATTTGATTTGGGATCTTATGTCTTTTCAAATGAATACCCTTAGTATAGGAAAATGATTTGGTGATTAAGTGATAAATTTTATTTTGGAAGTTTTTCTCTTTATTGAGAACACTATATGCCAAAGGAAAATAGAGTAGTATGGGATTTCATTTGAGGAGTAATGGTGGATTTTTTTTCTATGTTTTTATTGTGAATTTATATCGATTTGGGTTATTTATGGAAATGATTAGGTTAATTACTTTTATGTATGTGACATTAAGAGTAATTAATGTCATTTGGAGATACAATTTAACATGGGAGACTACATAATAAAATTCTTTTATGTTTTGGGTTTCAATATTAGTTTGGATTATAGTGAAGGATTTTAAGGACAATTGATTATTGAATGATATTTATTTAACTTTGGGGTATTATTGGTATAATTTTAGAAATTAAGATTAGTGTTTATTTCTCTCAAGGAATATCCTTTTGGGGGATCATTGGATCTTGTACTAAGCATTTTGGTTTTGATTAATCTCTAAAGACAATGTAAATATATAGTTCATCCTGCATGGATCATGTGATTCTATAAGAAGTTTATTCTAGCTCTTCCAGTGTGACCAAGTCTTCTTGAATACTCATCGTTTAAAAAAACGAGTTAGTGGTGGAAATTTATGAAACTATACTTAAAATTTAAGTATATATCTTTATATTCTTAGTCAATATCATAAATGAATTCCTCATCCTTATGTAATGTAACTTAAAACAAAAAAAATGTTGTCCGTTTACTTTCCTACTAGGAGACTAATGACCGTTTGTCCCAACACAAGTTTGTGGTTTTCTCATTGTTAACTTTCTCCTGATCATTATTTCTATCCCTCTCCATCAGAACATGACACTTAGTTTATCATACATATCCATGTTTTCCTACATGGAATCCGAGTATTGGTTATCTTGGATGACCTTTATACCTCTCTTTCTTTCTTTTAAAGTGATAGTTTTATTGACTCTTTTTCCGATGTGGGACTTTCCCTTATATTCCCAAGCACAATTTTTAAAATTGAGAGGAAAAAATTTATTGAAGTAGGGGAGAATGTAACACCCCAAGCTTCCACGGTACGTTTCCCTTCAAATAATTCAATGGCGTGCATTGTACGCAACTTCGAGATTTTAACACACCACAACCAATCAAACTAGCCGTTATGAATAGTAATACCTAATTTTTGAAATTATATATATTTTATATTTCAAAATGGACTTCATTTTTGGATTCTAAATATCGAATTTATCCTAAGGTGAAATTTTGGTACTTTTCGGATAACTTTAATATTTTGATGAATAGTGAAAATTACTAAATTTTAATTAAAAACAACTTTTTTAATCAAAATAATTAATAGTGATAAATTATGAATTCGAGTGGTTTTAAAGTATATTTAGAATATATTTTTACCATTTAATATAATTTTGGTCATTGGAAATAATTTTACAATTAAACCGAACATAAAAAAGTGTCAATCTTTTGATAGTTATTATCTCTTAAAAACACGCTTTTTGTTTTGACAGCGGGAATTAATTTTAAATTAATTTATTCCACTTCTGTGTTTTGAATTTTTAAAAATTGATTCCATATTTGGAATCAGGATGTTCAAATTGTGTAAATAGTTAACTTTTATTTTTAGATATTTTGAATAATTACTGCGGTAAATATTTTATTTACCATGGTTAAGGATAAATCCGGTAAATGAGGGTTAAAAGAATAATATTATAATAATACTAAATTACCATAAAACGTGTCCTAGACTTATTGGTTGATACATTTTCGACCATAGGCATATTTGGGTCGATTTTGGGACCCCATGGTGCCACTTGTAGGTGATAGGGACACTTTATTTTAATTAAGTTAAAATGAATACAAAAATGACACAAGCATATATCATTTAGAAAAACAATTTTTACATAGGATTATATATGTTGGATATTAGATTATAAATTTTCATTAGAAAGATAAACAGATTTACTACATAATGATATTTTATTTATAATTTTTAGACATTAAATAAGTTAATTTATTTATGACACAATGGTGATGCAGTAATTACCATAATAGTGAAAAATTAGAATAATTGATATTATAAATACCCAAATAAATATATTTTGAGAGTTTTATTGAATTACACTAATTTTTTAGGTTAATATAACATATTATTATTGATTTAATTAACTTTTTTAGAATTAATCATTCTGTTATGTGTTTCACAAAAATCAACTATTGAATAGTGTCAAAATTGACATAAAAGAGTTTTTAAAACAAATATTATATTATTAATTGATATTAAATTCCTAAAAATATAAGGTTAGTACAAGATACTTATATCATGATAGTTATATCATTAATGGACCACTTGGGGGTCTCTTGGATGTATATAGTAAGTTTATTAACTATATAATATAAAAATACAAATTGACATGGTAAATGTCAAACTAATTAACTAAGAGTTAAAACTAAAAGATAAGGTTAATATAGTGACCCAAACCTGTATAAATTCTATTGGTTGAGTTTTTTTCGACCCATCCCCACCTTAAAATTTAAATAATAATCTTTGGGTCCATTATAAACCGAATATAAATTTATTATAAATTAATATTTCTGGCTTTTCCAAAGGTGCCCCTCACCCCTTTTATAGAAGGGCACTCCTCCTTCTCATTTCTTCACACCTTCAAAGCCCTTTGGTTCGGCCAAACCCTACCCAAATACTATCTAAACTTCCTTCACTACAACCTAGAGGCCTTAGTTTGATCAGAAAGACAACCTAAGGAGCCCTTTTGATCAAATCAAAAGGTAGAACCCGAAGAAGAGGTAACGTTTTCACCACCCCTTTTCAAGTTCCTTTCTTCTTCCACTTCATCTTTCTTTGTTATTACCATTATAAAATAATAACTCCAGTATCATATATATACTTTAATGTTATTATAAATATGGTACAACCATATTCATTATTCTATCCATCCTTTGAATAACATGTCACCATACGTGCGTACGTACGGCTTACCGTCTCCACGCCGTGGTGTAATTGTTATTCAATATATTATTATTTGGATGTGTATAATAATGATGTGTAACTCATGTAAATAATAAATATAACATGATAATGATTCTGTATATATGATATAACATGCAATTATATATTATTTTAATATCAAAATAATGATATTGTCGCTCGTGCGTACGTACGGATTACCGTCTCCACGAACGCGATGAGATTCATTCTCCATCATATCCATTCAAGTATAATTATAATTTTATGATTTAAAAATAGTATATAAGAACTTGATATCATTCTGGATATGAATAATATACATCCCATTCACAATGAATATGGCTCACATAACAAAGAATATAAAGTAAAATGAACCCGTTAACACCTGAAATGACGATATTTCTAAGATATTATTAACAAATCAATGTTAAAAGATCATATATGATATCATATTAAAGTAAATTATTATTGTATAATTCAATAACAATTATTTCACCATTATACAGGAGGTTAACCTACTGTCGACCAAGGAAAAATTACAAAGTAAGGGGTTTCTAATCTCACTTTTAATTTCGTGAGAATTCCATTGTTCACCACTTAATTATTTCATGTGGTGTATGTGTACTGCCCATGATTGTATTCATTATGTAATATACTTTAATTTATGGGTATTTAAATCATCATGGTATGATACTTCTTTCATGGTTGTATGTTTCGCAAGTTACCTAATCGATAAGGGAATTTGAGATTTCAATTTCCACTCATTTGGCTTTAGGCATATTTCATTGATTATATTACCCCAAGATTATGTGTGGAATCACTATTCATTTGATTATGTCATAATTTCCACTCCCCTCCCTATGGATATACTTTTTATACACATAATCACTCCATTGATAATTCTCAAGTCATTATTATGAATTTGATAAGAGTATTTTTAACTCATTCACCATTTGTTGAGTTAAACATCCAATTCGTTGGTGTTGTTTTTACAAGATTATGTGTGAATATCCTTTGATTGTTTTACACTGAATATCAAATCCGATTTAGTGTATTTATATTTTTCACACATGACTATGTCGTTTATTTATCCTTAACCTAAGGATACGGCCTTTATGAGAGATTTCATCTCAATTTACATTCCATTGAGACTTCTTTGTTGATATACACCAAATCACTTTTATGTGGTGTATATAATGTACATTGACAAAGTGTATCATGAATCCCTTTATTCTCATGATATTACAATGTTTTTATTACCTTAATTATTTGTATTCAAGTGTCTCTCTTTTGGTTAGAAACTCTAACTAAAATACCATTTTTAAATGTTTTAAAGACTTATTCTTCTAAATCTTGCACATTAATGTCCATGTTTTAAAAATGGTTTTAAGGATTTATTTATAAGGACATTAAAGTTTTAAAATTAAAAATCCTTTTAAAAAGTTTCAAAGTGGTATGGGACACTTTGATTCAAAAATCTATTTTAAATGGATTCTTGACAAATATTGTGACTTTTAAATGATTTCAAGAAAAGGGGGATATTTCTCTCAAATTGTTTTGATGATTATTTTCATCTATGTCAACATCATTCATTATTATTGATTGAGGTTAATGTGATACAATACAATCTTCCATATTGTATCAAATGAGTTATCGTTGACTGTGGATGTGTTATTTTTATACCATTCATGGTTTGTGGTAGAAGTATTGACATTTCGTATGCTAGTTTTAATACGAATGTTTATGTTATGTTTAATCCTTTTCATATGGGAATGCATTGGACTTAATATGTGACGGGTGGAGCCCGCTATAGCTCCTCGATGCATCGGTAGGTCTAATGAGACAAACTAGTGTCTTGGCACAAGGCCTTTGCAAAATCTTATTTGTAGTCTTGGCACGAGGCCTTGTCTATGATGTTATGATAGTCTGGAATTATGCATTCCACCATCATGAAAGTAGTTATTGATATTGCATGGGATTGTTAGACTAGTAGAATATCCATGTGAATAAGTAAATGGCATTATTTCACTTTATCTTTGCCATATTATGCTGAAGTTCAAGTTTAAAAGGCTTTTGTTTTAATTATAAATTGCCTTCAGTGTTTATTCTTATCTATGAATGCTTATGATATAATGTTATCCTTACTGAGCATCTGAGCTCACCCCTTTTCTATGTTTTATTTTTCCCAGGATGTGAAGAAGTAAATTATGAATGACATGCAGGGATATTATGTGGGGATATGAGTGTGGATTATGGAGACATTATGTTGTTGTAGTAGTTTTTCATTTTATGATGTAATGTAAAACTTATGAATATATCTAGTGTTTCCAAGGCTACTAAACCAATCGGTCTTTCGAGATTTGATCTTTCTTGTGATCATTCCAATGTTATGTAATATTGCACTAACTCTGGGTAACTGGGGTCGGGGAGTTACAGTTTTTCAGTGATTAGGGTTTTAACATTTTTATTTATTTTTAGGAATTTTATGGGGATTTAATGTTTTTAGGTATTTTGAGGTTTTTTGGGGTTTTTAGGGATTTTAGGGTTTTAAGGTTTTATAGTTTTTATATGTTTTTATGGGATTAAATCAATTTATATTTTTTAGTGTTTTTTTAGTTTCATAAGGTTTTAGGATTTTTGAATGTTTTTAGGGGTTTTTATGGTTTATTGATTTTTTGGGGTCTTTTTTGTTTATTTTATGGTATTAGTGTTTTTAGGGTTTTTAGGGGGTTTTTTTAGGGTTTTAATGTTTTCTTCATGTTTCTCAGGGTTTTTATGTTTTTAGGGATTTGGGGGATTTTTTTTGATATTTACGGTTTTTAGAGTTTTTACGAATTTTAAGGGTTTTAGAGTTATATTTTTTTTTGGTTTTTTTGAGGTTTTATAATTTTTAGGGGATTTAAGTATTTTTTTTAATGTTTTCTCGTAATATTTCATGAAATTTAAGGGTTTTTTCGTTTTTTGCAATTTTTTAGTGTTTTTAGAATTTTTATGGGTTTTTATGGATTGGGGGTGCTTGGATTTTTGTGTTTTATGGGTTTTAGGGTTTTCTAGTTTTGTCATCTTTTTAAGGTACATTATAATTTATAAATGATTTTAGGGGGTTAAAGGTTTTTAAGAGTTTTTAGTGGGATTTTAAGGTTTTATGGGTTTTGGGGTTTCTAATGGTTCTTAGGGGGTTTAATTTTTAGGGGTTTAGGGCCATTTTATGGGGTTTGGGGATTTCTTTTCTTTTTAGGTTTTTATGGGTTTAATGATTCTTAGGTTTTTACGGTTTTCTTAGTATTTTTCAAGGGTTTTATATTTTTTTTGTTTTAAGTATTTTTTAGGGATTTTTAGGATTTTATGGGTTGTTAGTGAATTATAGATTTTGAGATTTTTAATGGTTTTTTTGGATTTTATGAATTTTATGGTTTTTTTAGGTTTTTATGGTTTTTTTAGATTTTAATGATTTTCATGGTATTTAGAGTTTTTAAAAAAATTTAGGGGTTCAAAGTATTTTTAGATTTTTTAGTGCTTTTTAGGGATTTTATCGTTTTTTGGGTTTTTAGGGTTTTTAGAAATTTTGAAGGTTTTTTGGGTTTTTGGGTTATTTTATGGTTCGTTAGGGTGTTTACCATTGTTTACATTTTTAGGGGTTTTTGGTGTTTTGGGGTTTTTTGGTTTCTTACCATTTTTACTATTTTAGGGGTTTCTACATTTTATTGATTTTTGTTTCATTTTTAATATTTTTATGATTTATAGTGTTTTTTGGGATGTTGAGGGTTTTTTGGGTTTTTAAGGGGTTTTTGGGTTTTTATGGTTTTTAGTTTTTTATGTTTTTAGGTGTTTTAAGTGTTTTTAGGTTTTTTAATGTTTTCCTAGTGTTTTTAGGTATTTTACTGTTTTATATGTTTTTATGTATTTTTATGGATTTTTAGGTTTTTTTGGATTTTAGTGTTTTTAAGGATTTTGAGGGGTTTTATGGGGTTTTTAGGTTTTTAGGGTTTTTTATGGTTTTTTAGTTTTTTAGGTTTTCATTTAGTATTTAGGGTATTAATGTTTTTTAGAGTTTTATTTATCATTTTTAGTGATTTGAAGGGGTTTTAGAGTTTTAGTGGGTTTAGGGGTTTTATGGGTTTTAGAGTTGTTTATGGTTTTTATGGGTTTTAGGGTTCTTATCATTATTTTTGGTTTTTATGGATTTTGAGTTTTATTTTTATTTTATTAATTTTTTCATAGGGGTTTTTGGGTTTTTGGAGTCTTTACATTTTTTTTTATTTTTGGAAACTTGGAAGGATTATTATGGTTTTTATGGTTTTTATGCATTTTGTGGGGTTTTGGGATTTTTAGGTTTTTTATGGGTTTTTAGGTTTTTAGGAGTTTCTTGAGATTCTTATAGGTTTTAAGGGTTTTTTTCATCTTTTACCATTTTTAAGGGTTTAAAGGGTTTTAAGAGTTTTTAGTGGTTGTTGGGTCCAAAAAAACTGCATGGAATGTGAAAAGGATTCCATGATGTTGGTAAAGGTGGAATACCAGCCCAGAAAAGAATAAAAAATTGTTAAAGTGCATGCATTATGAAAAGGTGGGGCTCTTTCCCACATAGATATATCACTATGTGGACAACTTCTCTGTGTGGAACCTTAAAAATGAACAATCATTTGCGGGGCCATGCTAGTGTTTTTTGGATCTCACAAATTAAATATTATTTGTGGGGTTGTGATGTCCTTTTCCGACTCCAAAAAATGATGAAGGATCATGGTCTATGTGGATGTACAGCTATCCCAAATGGTGGTTACAACCATGCCTCTATTAAAATCCAATAGAGAGAGTCAGAAGGAGGAAGACCAAAAATATTGAGATAAGTTATGGTAGAAATTGATTTTCAGTAGGTAAAATTATAACATAACGCTATGTTAGAAAGGGAAATCACCCGACCATATGCATACCCAAAATCATTTACATAAATCACTACACAAATCATATGCAAATGGCCTCTTTGTAGGTCATCACCTCGCATAGAAAAAGGCTTTGAAGAAGGATCCCTTCCCTATGCAGAAAATTTCTGTGCAGAATGAACTCAAGCCTGTGTAGAAAAACACCATGTTTGAGGAACCCAAACCCATGTATAAAAACTCAATGTGGAGGTAACCCCATACCGCATGGAAAAACACTATGTGGAATGGGGAATCTTGGGGTGTTCTACTTTCCCTATCTCATTTATTTTCTTTAGTGTGGTATCAGGCCCCTCAACAAACCATCTTAATGTAATTCTCCATTAACAAATTTTCCACAAAGCGTGATACCCCATGTAGACCCATTCATGAATTACCACACTAATCTCTCTCCCAAATTGACCAGATATTTTTGATCAAATCAAAGTTTACACTTGTGCACCAGCTCGATCATAAATTCCAATGGTAAATGAGGTCTTATTGGTAACCTACATAAAAAATGGGATCCTCAAAAATATATTAATCATAAATTCCCATGGTAATGAGGGTCCCAACCGTGGAGGTAGTTCCAAAGACCTCCATGTTTGAGATAGTAAGGGGGATCATGCATTATTTACCATTTGATGGGTATTAATGACTTATCCTCATATTGTATCCTATACAACTGTGAGAAGGACATCCCTCCTAAAGTAAACCCATAGTCCTTTCTTACAGGCCACATCCATGGATAGATGTGACTAACCTGGATTTGAAAAAATTAGGAGACGAGCACATCAACATCCTCCTCCTTACTCCAATCTCCCCAACCTCATCCACCAGTGGATGGAATAGATTGTATGGTATGTTAGATTTTTAACAAACTCTTTCTTCTCACACTAGCAAGGACTAACATGGAATTAGAGGTTAGTAATGATCACAGCCTTTGCATGATCAAATGTCATTGGCACTTCAATTCGGCATAATCCCCAACCATACTCACTTAATGTTTGTCCTACTCGGTATAATCCCTAACCATGTTATCACCGCCTCAAAGGGTCATATTCCCCACTAGGAAAACCTTCAAAGGGACATATTCCCAAGGAAGAAACCACTTGGTCCACCTTTGAAGGTGTAAGCCCCAGTCCTTATAAACTACATGGGATTTGATTCACGAATGACTGGGATATGTAGGAAACCTCCCTGAGGTCAAAACCCCACACCAAAATTCACCCAAATGTTCTTTGGGCTAAATTCTTAGTAGGTTCATATCTAACATGTTAGGATATTTTACTTTCTGGTATCCTTCATCATAATACTTAGTGGACTATATTCTTAGTAAGAACATTCCCCACACCAGGGAGACCACATCCCTCCATGTTCTTTCATGTTGCTTCGGTATAAGTACCACACTAAACCTTGACTAGGAACATTTCACCTAAACATCCTTTCCACATGAAATTATACTGCATGGTTTTTTCTATGTCACATGACCTTAAAAGGCATGATGTGTCCTATTAAGTGGCAATGAAATATGTGGGTTATTATTTTGTTCATGAGGATATGTAGGAATACCGTTTAAAGGGCGTGATCCCAACACAAAAAAACACATTTCTACCAAGATAATGATAAATTCCAGAGCGCCCCACTGTATGGATTAAAAACTAGAATCATAATAACAAATGAAAAAATAATCTCTAATCTTAACCTACAAAAGGGTTCCATTGATGGATAACATCAAATACATACATATATCCTGATCGAAGGATAACCTTATATGTATACAGATGATTCAAAATTCACCACACACTAATCACCGTTTATTCACCTAAGGGTGAATTTTTCGGTATATTTGGGATTTGATGAAGTATTCATGAAAATTTATTAAATAAAATCTATAAGAGAGTATCAAAATATGGAATAACTCTTCCAAAAAGGATGTGACGATCCAGACCTCCCATCCTCTCTACTTACCTAAGTTTATAAGTATCAATTTCCAGGTTCCCCAATGAATGCCTACATTTGGAAAGTATGCCCATGTGTCACCACGGATATGAGATCCATTTGGTGTTTTTGGATCAATAAAAAACCTGGTTTGAAATGGAAACATTGAAAATAGGACTGAAAAAAATGGTGAACCCAACATTAATTCTTAAACAAGATGAATGTGTCGCCCACATGGCAGGTCACTTTCTTACTTTCACAAAGTGAAATTGTTCAATAATTGGATTCAAAAAGATCTATTACTAATGTTTTTTCTTATTAATATGTTGTTTTGATAGACTTTTCTTGTTTTTCATATCATATAGGACATTTTAAATGAAATCACGTCGATCCAAATGGTGTATATCTAGTTAGAGAAGACATATGACTTGACCATTTTGCATGATAAACATTCATCTAATCAAAGGATGTTATCACCGATCCAACCCCTTCATCACTAGGTTTCAAATATTTGGATTCAGGAGTACCACCTCAATGATACTCTCCTAACTCTAGAAGCTTCATGAAGGGTGCTACAGTTCTTGAAACCCCACCAACCATCAGCTCAGCGATGACTGGTAGTTTAGAAGTCAATGGAATAGGTAACTATCTCAGACCATTTCTGAAACCTATCCCATTATCTAAATATTTATTTCCTCCCTTACCATAGGGAGGTTGATCAAGGTGTCTCCAATGACTTAAAAAACCCTAAAACTGCTAAAAAACCCTATAAAAACCTTAAAAACCTAAAAACACTTAAAAACACTAAAAATTAAAGATTTTAAAACCCTAAAACCCCTAAAACCCTAAAAACCATAAAACCCCAAAAAACCTAAAAATCCCTAAAACCCATAAAACTCTAAAAAACATTAATAAACACTATAAACCCATTAAACCCCTAAAAATGATAAAAAAAATATAATACACTATAAAATATGAAAAACAAAAAAAATAGCTGCAAAACCACAAAAAAATCAAAAATTTCAAAAAATCATTAAAATCCCTAAATATCCTAAAATTTTATAAAAACCATAAAAATCCTAAAAATACCTAAAATACATAAAAAATAAGAACTCTTAAAAACCCTGAAAACCCTTAAGATAACCTTAAAAACCTAAAAACACTAAAACCCTTAAAAACTAACAAATTTTACAACCCATAAAAACATAGAAAACATAAAAACCCATAAAACCAATAAAATCCATAAAAACCATAAAAATCCATAAAAATACTAATAACTAAATAAATTCCCTAAAAATATAAATAACCATAAAAACTCTGCAAACCATAAATAAAAACTTAAAAAACTAAAATCAATTAAAATCCCTAAAAACACTAAAAAAATTTAAAGCCCCTAAAATCTCAAAAAATCCCTAAAACCCCATATAAATGTAAAAAACACTAAAAAACCTTAAAACCCATAAAATTTCATAAAAAACTGAAAACACTGAAAACCCCTAAGAATCTAAAAAAATCTTAAAAACCCTAAATAACTTAAAAACCCTAAAACCATAAAAACCCCAAAAACCTTTAAAAACTCTAAAAACACATTATACACTAAAAACCACTAAAAACACTAAAAACCCATTAGAAGAACAACAATTTATAAAACACTAAAAACCCTGAAAACCCATAAAAACTCAAAACACCCTAATCCCCAAAAAACACAAAAAACACAAAAAACCCTAAAAATCATAAAAATTCATAAAAACACTACAAAATCCCAAAAAGTCCCTGAAAAATAAAGCACCATAAAAACCTATAAAATTTTCTAGGAAAGAAATAAACACCTAAAACACACAAAACCCCTAAAATCCAAAAAATGATAAAACCATAAATGCCCTAAGTATGATAAAAGACCGTAAAAATAATAAAATCAACCTAAAAATCCAAAATATCATAAAAAATCCTAA
>CAUJRU010004333.1:0-18640 GCA_963277665.1 Viscum album | reverse complement strand
CTATGCAGGTGGGGGTGGAATGAAATTCAAGTCATATGCATGAGAAGCTCTATAGGTTTCTAGTACCTTTAATCAAATGTCCACAAAATCTAAAGGCATTCTTCCTTAAATAATATTGTCAATGAAACTTATAAAAAACAAAAAGATTTTATTTCCATAAATATCTATTAAAATATACTTAATCATTATAATATGCTATTACCTAAAACCACAATGGGGGTGTCAATGAATTTTATCTTATGGTCATTCATAAATAAACAAACCCATAATGGTATCCAAAAAAATTATGTTATTATTACATGGATAAATATATACATAAAATATTTAATTTATCCTTTATTTATTATATAATATCATATCTAATACAAAAAAACATTAGAATATTTGGTTTATCATTGTACTGATAGAATATAAAATGTCATTACATTATTCCAGAATCCATGCAGAGGGAGATAATCTCCTGAAATTTCACTATTGAATGAACAATAAGATTTTAGTTGGATTCATTCATTAAAAAACAATGATGAAATTACTAAGTATGGAAGGACAAGGGTTATGTAATTATCCAAAATCACTTCATCAATTTTTATTTCATATGATTTCCCTTTTTCCATTATTTTTAATGGTTGTTGTATCTTGTTGTCCACATTTTCCCTTCAATGTTGGAATTGATTCACATAATGTCCTATCTCCTTTCACATCAAACACTATAGCGTGTGTGGCACATTAGATGGTATCATATTCTCCTAAATTATATTAACATTCCCATTAATAAAATTTTTAACATTCATAGGATTTATAACATGTACTTAATCATTTAAATCACATCCCAATTCCTTTCAAGAAACTATGTTGATGCTTCTTCCCACATTTCGGTCATGCATATGGTTTGAATTTCATTCCATCATTTGAGTTAAAGATGTACTTATATATCATTATTCATAGAATACATGGGATGTACAGCCCCCCTCCCCCCCCCACCCCCGTGGACAGCCTGCTCACCCCCCATGGACACCCCCTACCCCCTGGACAGCCCCGCCACCCCTGTGGACAACCCCCCCCCACCCTCATGGATAGCCCGCCCACCCCCCTGGACACCCCCTACCCCCCTGGACACCTTGTACCCCCTGAACAACCCCGCCACCCTCGTGGACAACTCGCCCACCCCCTGGACACCCCCTACCCCCCTGGACAGCCGCCCAACCCCGTGGACAACCCGTCCACCCCCCTCCCGCAGACACCCCCACCCCCCGGACATGCCCCGTCACCCCTGTGGACAGCCCCGCCACCCCCGTGGACAACTCGCCCACCCCCTTGGACACCCCCTACCCCCTGGACAGCCGCCCAACCCCGTGGACAACCCCTCCACCACCCCCCCCCCCAGACACCCCCACCCCCCGGACACGCCCCGTCACCCCTGTGGACAGCCCCGCCACCCCCGTGGACAGCCCCCCTCCCCCCCACCCCCTGAACAGCCCCCCCCCTGTGGACAGCCCCCGCCCCCCTGGACACCTTGTACCCCCCTGGACAACCCCGCCACCCTCGTGGACAACCCGCCCACCCCCTGGACACCCCTACCCCCTGGACAGCCGCCCAACCCCGTGGATAGCTCGTTCACCCCCCCCCCCCACCCCCCACCCCCACCCTAGACACCCCCACCCCCCGGACCCCCCCTGTTGCGGAATCACCGGGAGACAGAACGACAGAAAATGAGAAAACGAAAGAAAGAAAAAAACAACAATGAACACGGCGATTTACGTGGTTCGGGAAAAATCCCTACGTCCACAGGAGAGGCAGAATTTCACTATGATTCGGGAGCACAGAAATTACAGAGGATTTATAACCAACAAAAAACCTAGCCCGAAATGGGCTACATATGAAGAAGACGGTCTACTGTTCTGAATAGTAGTCCGCGTTGCAACAGTGATCGGCGGCTCACTTTGTCAAAAGTGCTACAGTGTCTGGCGGCTGGCTTTGTCAAAAGCGCTACAGTAAAGTTGACCCCGAAGTCAGCACCGCTACAGTGTCGGTCGGTGTCGGTCGGTCAGCTCCACTACAGTGGTCAGCATTGCTACAGTTCCGAAAATTTGGGTCGGGGGCCTTCGGCCCCCGAACCCCCGGAGCAGGGGCGCGTTGCCCCCTGCAACCCCCAACGAGCTCACCGCGGAGCTCGACCCGCGAAAGTTGCGGGCCACAAGCATTCGGCCCAACCGGATCGGGCAACACCAATCCAACACCCCCCCACATCCCCCTGGATAGCCCCACCCCGTACCCCCTGGACAGCCCCCCCCCAACCCCGGTGGGCAGCCCGCCCACCCCCCCTGGACACCCCCTACCCCCTGGACAACCCTGTCACCCCTATGGACAGCCCCGCCACCCCCGTGGACAGCCTCCACCCCCTGGGACAGCCCCCCACCCCCTGGACACCCCCACCCCCTCGGGCAGTGTATGTGATCACTCAAATAATCTACTAAAATATTAAATTTTTTCGATCTAAAATTTACTCAACTCCTGAATAATTCTCCTCCACAAGTGTACATGATATTGTACACTCATGTATAGTTCTTCATAGATATGTTGTTATAAATATAGTATTTTGTTGTCTTTTATATTACGATTCTCATATAGAGTAGTGTGTCAGTTATGGTTTCATATAAAGTGAACAATTCTTGTTTACTTAAATATATTTTCGATGAAACTTCAATCTTATTGAATTTCTTTTGACGAAATGACTTATAACAATTTTTTTTACAGAATGGATAGAAGTTGGGTGTATGAAACTGATCGGATCTCAAACGATTTTCAAAACAATTTGAAGAGCTTTTTAGATTTTGCATTTCGCAATGCTTCAGATAGTGGTCACATACACTGTTCATGTTACAATTGTGTTGGAAGACCTTGGTTGAGCCGTGAAGAAGTCAGCTACCACATAACCAAATATGGTTTTCAAGCAAACTACTCTATGTGGTATCACAATGGGAAGAAAATGACATCTCAAATTGCGGATGATCCAAATGAGAGGACTGGATTGGAGAATTTGTTATATGACTGGTTTCCGTTTATTCGTCATCATGAAAAAGAAAGGATTCCAACCCAAGAAGATTTTGATATGAGCACACATGATGCGTCTAATGAAAATGATGATGTTGTCAGGGTGAAAAAATTGAATGATGCTGCCACGACTCCAGTATATCGACAATGCGGTAAAATGAAAAAGATGTAATTTTTAATCCGATTGTTTTATGGGAAAACTATGTATGGGATTTCTAATACTGTCATCGATTACATTCTTACCTTCTTAAAGGACTTACTTCAAGATGATGCAGTTATTCCCTCAAACCACTATATGTCATGGAAGTTAGTTGAGGAACTTGGATTTTCAAGAAACAAAATTCATGTTTGCCCAAAATATTACAGTTTATTCTGAGAGGAAAATGTTGAACGAAATGATTGTATAAAATGTGGCACATCCCACTGGAAGCCAAAAGCTGATGGAACACCATCTCGTGTGCCACAGAAAGTAATGTGGCACTTTCCATTGATCCCCAGACTCCAGAATCTTTTTATGTCTGATGGAATATCAATAAAAATGTGATGGTATGATATCGAGAGAAAGAAGACTAATGATGAGTTGGTTCACCCTGCAGATGGATTTACATGGAAGAGATTTGATGCACGATATCCTGATTTTGCAGCTGATGTGCGTAATGTGAGGTTGGGTCTTTCATGTGACGGTTTTAATCCTTTTGGGCAGATGCTTACGTCGCACAACACATGGTCGGTTTTTATACGCATTTATAATCTTCCCCCATGGTTGTGTATGAAAAAACCTTTCACTTTCATGAGTATACTCATATCTGGATCTTCTGATCCTGACAATGATATAGACGTATACATGCAACCTTTAATAAAACAGTTGAAACTTCTTTGGAATGTGGGTGTGCGCACATACGATGCATATTCGAAAGACATATCTCATATGCGTGTTGCGCTTATGTGGACGATCAATGATTTTCCGGCTTAGGAAATGATGTCTGGATGGAGCACGAAGGGAAAACTATCATGTCTTGTTTATATGAAGAATACACGATCCAGAAGACTGAAACATCGTTGTAGTTTCAGTTTTATGGGACATCGACGATTCTTTCCAATGGACCATCCATATAGAAATAATCATCGAAGATTTGACAATACCATGGAGACAGATGATCAACCTCAGCGTATGTCTGGAACTGATGTGCTTAATGAATTGAAAGATTTCAGTTTTTCATTTGGGAAGGATCAAATGAAATCTGGAAAAAGAAAGAATGTTTCCACTGAAACATGTTACAATTGGAATAAGATAAGTATCTTCTTTGATATGCCTTATTGGTCAACCAATTTGTTACATCATTGCTTAGATGTAATGCACATTGAAAAAATATATGTGAAATGTTACTTTCGATTCTTCTAAATATTAAGGGAAAGACAAAAGATGATTTACGATCTCGGCGTGACTTGGTGGATTGGGGCATCAGACCAGAATTGCATCTTGTACGTATCAGTGAAAACAAATGGCAAGCTCCGTGTGCTTCTTATGTGATGACACCTACAGAAAAAAAAGCAATTTCTGGAAGTACTAGAGACTATTAAAGTTCATGATGGGTATTCAAGCAACATATCCTAACGGGTCAACAGAAGAGAGTTGAAGTTAAAATCTTTGAAGACTCATGATTATCACATCCTTCTGCATGAGTTGATTCCAATAGCAATTCACCATCTTCTTTCCAATAATGTAAGGGTGGCTGTTATTCGGTTGTGTCATTTGTTTATAGATCTTTGTGCTAAGAAGTTGTTCAAGACTTTCTTGCAAAAAATGTTGGCAGATGCCCCATTAATTTTGTGTGAGTTAGAAAAAATATTTCCTCCATCATTTTTCACATGCATGTTTCATCTGACTGTCCATATTCCAACTGAAATACTTCTCAGATGACCTATTTCTTTTTGTTGGATGTATCCTACTAAAAAAAATATGTACACATTAAAGTCTTATGTCCGTAACAGGAATCATCCCGAGGGTTCTATCGTGAACGGTTACTTGGCTCAAGAATATATGGATTTCTGCTCTATGTATTTTTCTGATCTTACTACAAGAATGAACAGACCAATGAGAAACGAAGAATAGTATAAGCAAATTGAACCCAGTTTTCCATCACTTCCTCAAACAAGAGGAATTCCTGGATCATATACATTGACGACATTAATCCTTGAAGAGCGGAAGATGGCACATCACACAGTTTTGTTCAACTGTGATTTGTTCGATGACTAGATCTTATAAGTAAATTCAATATGTATATCTTATATATATATATATATATCTGTTAATCTATTCCTATTTTTATCTACAAGGAACATAAAGCGATGATAAATATAAAGCATCATTCTTTATCTTTGAGAAGGAGGGATACTTTGCATAGCAAAGAGTTTTCTACTTGGTTAAAATTGAAGGTAATAATATTATTGTTTAAAATGATTAAAACAATATTTAATTAAGTTTAATATTGATTTATATTTCAGGTATTGAGTTTGTCTGTTGACTCTGTCTCTGAGGAAATAAGAGTTTTGGCTTTTGGTCCTAATACCGTAGTTCGTGACTGTAAATCAATTGTTATCAATGGGTACAGATTTATTATCACTGAACGAGCAAAGAACATGAGAACACAACATAACGGTGTTATGGTTACTGCCACAATAGACTGTTATGCTAGTGCATCAGATTGTAGACCACGATTTGAAAATGTAGGTTATTATGGAGTTATTGAAAAAATAATAATATTGGATTATTATTCTCATGGACGAGTCACGGTGATGAAATGTCAGTGGTTTGATTCGATGGCGAGGCAGGGCACATTTATTGATGATTGTGGATTTCGGGTAATTGATATGACTCGCAATCTTGATACCGATGAACCATATGTATTGGCATCAATGGAGAAACAAGTTTTTTATGTCAAAGACCATCTTCGACCTGAATTTGGTGTCATTATTGAAGTAATTCCAAGACATATTTTTCATGATGGTGATGATGGAATTGACACCATCCCTACTGCCATTGGAAACGATCCATTTATTACTTTTAATGACTCTGATAGCTCAATTGTCAGAATTGACTGTGAACCTGATGTTGTTGTGGGAAATATATAAAATCATTCATTCATGTTCTCAATTCTTTTGGCTTACCTTGACTTAGGCTGTTAAGGTTGGTACTATTCAAATTGATTTAATATTGATTACAAATATGTTGTATCTGACTAGACTGTTATGTGAATTTTCAATGTTTATTGGTTGCAATTTTATTTGAATTGCATTTTCTAATTTGGAATTGAATTGTATTCAAACCTACGAAACCAACATTTCTAACTTGGTGAACATTTCAAAGCTTCAACTGTGATTGGTATAAAATTTGTAAAACCCTAAGACCTCTCTTTAACATTTTACCAGGTAATGAACATTGTTGGTCGGAGTGGATACTCAAGAGGGGGGTGAATTGAGTTCCAATTAAAATTTCTGTTTTAAAAACTTTGCCTTAAAAACCCCCAAATAAAATACTGAATTAAACTGTAGTAAATTTATATCAAAGTAAGGGTTCGGTTGGGTTCTCAAGGGATTGATTATTTCTCAGTTAATCAAAACAGAAAGGTTGATTAACTTTTGAAACCAACTTACTGATTTACAACTGATATAAACACTTGCGAATTTAATTATCAATGTGACTTTAAAACAGTTTTGGTTTTAAAGAGATTAGCAGCGGAATAAAAGAATAACTTTGAAAGATATAGCACATCAGATATAACCAAGAGGTTCAGTCTCAAGCTGAGACTTAGTCCTCTCAAAAGCTTTTATAAAAAGATGATCCACACCCTGGATCGGGGATAACAACAGCAACCAGCTGTCCAGGTCCAAGACCTCTACCACAGTTATTCGTGGGAACAAACACAACAGCAACCAGCTGTTCAGGTCACACGACCTCTACCACTATTTCAGTGAGAAATACAAAATGTAAGAGAGGTGAGTGAGGATTTACAAATCCTCCAGTTAGAGTACAGGAGAAAGTGTGTGTAAAAATGCAGCATATAACACACACTGCTCAATATGTAAAAAGATAAATCACAGAACAAATGTTTAGAGTTTGGGAATGGCTCTAGTGATTGTCATGCAGTTCTGGACTCCTTTGATTGATCAGAATTCACTCTGAGTCCTCTTCTGGTTTTTGTCTGGAAAACAGAGTATCGTCTGTTTCCTTGATTTCCAGGTGTAGAGACAGTCGATGAAGCTCTTGTGTTATGTTCACTTTCTCAGCTCTTCACTGGTGAGTAGTGATGAATGAGTTCCTCGTGTAAGTTCGGTAGTCTCTTTGCATTCACACTTGGTTGTTCCTCCAGCACACCTTGCGGTCTTTCTATTTGTCTATGTGTCTCTCTCTCTCTTTGCAGTAGCACATCCTTCCTTTATTTAAAGCATGTGCTCCGGCAAAAGAAATGATTTCTTTTTGCAGGTACGAAGTACGGTTCTCTGACATCCAACAACACACATTAAATAAATGACAGAGCATTTAAAATATTCCTAATATGACCGTTGGTTAGATTAAATAAAGATAAAGAAATTCAAACAGCTGTTTATGACTATCAGTGTGTCAAGTGATCGGTGGGTCATCAGCATCGGTGAGACATCTTCGGTGACTCATTTGATCAGCATCAGTGAGACATCTTCGGTGACTCATTTGATCAGCATCGGTGAGACATCTTCGGTGACTCATTTGATCAGCATCGGTGAGACATCTTCGTTGACTCATTTGATCAGCATCGATGAGACATCTTCGGTGACTCATTTGATCAGCATCGGTGAGACCGTTGTCCTTTTATATGGATCGGTGCGACCGTTGTCCTTTGATCCAGAGAACTTCCAGAATACTTGTAAATCAATAACAAAGAGATAAAAACATATCCAACCAATATACACAGATTCATTAAGAGATTGTGATTACGTATATGAAAAATCCAACCGGATTAAGTAATTGATGATTTGTGATTATTAAAACAGCAATCATAGGAAGAATTCAACAATCTTCGAGAGGGCTCAACAATCTCCCCCTTTTTGATAATCACAACTCTTAGCCAATCACAAAGCTTAGCCATTAATAAATATAAGATATCATCAATAATAAGGCATAATAAGAATAAAAACATAATGAGATATAAATCTCCCCCTGAAATTAGGCCTTTTAAATACTTATGCAAGCATTTCCATACAAGGATATAAATCTCCCCCTTTAGAGATGCATCTCCCCCATATCTCCCATAGATCCATAGATATATAGATTTCTCTCATCTCCCTCATATCTCCCATAGATCCATAGATATACAGATATACAGATTTCTCCCCCTTTGGGATAATCAAAAAGGAGGGAAAACAGATAAAGAAGAGATTAAAAGAAGGTAGCAGTGAGAATAAAAAGAAAAGAGAATAAAGTTTATAAGACATCATAGTACAATCACAACAGGGTTCACCCTATCAACAACAACGCACAACTATTTCTGGGGGTGTAAACGGGGTTTTTCCCTTGTCGGAAAGATCAATGGTGGGTAAGTTGGAAGGCTTGGAGGGCAGGTTGAACTGGGCGAATTTGAAACGGTGGTAAGATGACTCTGGAGGTTGAGGAGAGGATGCCACCGGGATTTGCTGTGGAGCTGTAGGAGCTGGTTGAGAAGATTGCTGAGGAACTGGTCGGAGTTGAGAGAGAGCTTGAGCAAAAGAGATCTGATTGGGAGCAACATCAGAGGCACCGAGGAGGGTCAGCAGTAGGAAGCACAATGGCAGTGGCTTGTTCATTCAGATAAGGCTTCAAAGATTTATGAAATTCTGAATAACTTCTGCACCATACTGCATAGCCTTCTCAAAATCATCCTTATTTTCCATGAATCGTTCCAAGATTGGAGTAAAATCTTGCAACTGTCGAACTTGAGTCTTGAAAGCTTGAGTGACTAGAGGTAGTCTCAGATTTTCAGCTAACACTTTGAAATTCGCGGTCATCTCATGCTTGGTATAGATTTTTGAAAAGTAGTGATCAACCTTTTCCTTGATCTCTCTCTGAGCTTTAGTGGCATCTGCTGAATATACTGTTACCATCTTATGAATGTGATCAATGTGCTCCTTCATCTTCCTCAACGAGTCCAAATCAAGAACTTGCCTAATGGCGGCCAATTCATCATGCACAATCTGCTTTAGAGCCTCTAGCTCACGAGTAGTGATCTTGGTTACTTTGGTTGTACTGGCTTGAGCAACTATCTGAGTTATCTCAGCCTTCACTTTCTCAGATCAGACTTCTTATGATGTTCAATTAGATTTCTCAACACTTCCATCATACCAGAGATGGTGGATCTAAATTCGTTGGATAAAGAAACTAACCCAGATTGTAGATCCTTCAGAATCTGATTTAGAGAGGCTATGTGTCTGCCAATAAACTCACCAGTATTGGTCAGGTCTGGTGTAATAGCATTTGAAATTTCTTCTCTGACTGTGTCTCTCACTAGCAGTAAGCAACTCTCTTTTTGAACTTGTCAAAAATCAGACTGAGAGACAGTAGAAACTAGGTAGATGAGCACCTGCAGCATCAACAACATGAGCAGACCTTGCCTCAACTGGTTGGCTTCCATCATAACCGCAGTAGATTCTGATTCTTCTTCTTCTTCCTCAGAATACTCTAAACCCAAAACAGCAAAACCAGTGTAATCATCCAGACAGCAGCACACAGAGTAATATTTCGGTTTATCATAGACTTGTTTTTCACTGTTTTCAAGAGATTCTCTCTTGCCATTGGCATCTGTTTCTGGTACAACTTGATGTGTTTCCGTTGGAGGTACAGCAAGACCATCCACTGGTCGGTTGTCACCATCATCATCATTATCATCATCATCTTCATTCTCATTTCTATTCTTCACAGAAACGTCACTGTCAGATACTTCAGTGTCACTAGCTTCTTCGTCACCAAGAACTGGTCTGATTCAGGGTAAGGGTATAGGTGGACTGGCAGATCCAAAGTCTATTCTTCTCTTAGGACTCACAGTATCAGGATCACTCCTATAATCAGGAGGTGACATACTTCCTTCTTCTGTTTCAGCGTCTTCCATCCCTTGTTACCAGACTCTTAAGTGTCTTTATTCATTTCAACATTTACTTCTTCTTCATCATCAGAATAAATTGGCTCCTCATCTGATTTCAAACCAGGGTCTCTCAAACCCTTCGGACTCTTTCCATGATCAGTGGGATTGTAGGATTCATACAACTTGTCCTCATCAGCAACCCAGCATTTTTTCCATGGGCTCCAGTTTATTTTCATCCGTTTACAAATTTCTTTGGTAATACAAAAAGCATTATCAGATTCAGCTATCTCATCAGCTTCATCAACACATTCCAGATTCTTTAACATAGCAGAGATCATTTTGGGATAGAACATGGCAGTGGCTTTCTTAGAAGGTTTCACCATTCCAGCTATGTGCACCATTAGATACCTACACAAATTGACCTTCTCATGGTTCTTTAGTAAAAACAATAGAAAAACATCCTGGTATCTTACAGCAGCAAAATCTCTTTTCCTGGAGAAAAATTTGGTGCTGAATAAACTTAAAGAGAAGTCATACATTCACCATCCAGCTCTGATGCTATGATTCTCCTTGACTCTCTGTTTCCAGTCAAAGTTCTAATGCTAACTCCATAAGAGAAATATTCAGTGGTTAGAGGAATGTTTCCAGCATAATCCTCATATCGACCCTCGTGGGGTACATTCAAACATTCAATCCCATTGTTTAGACGAAAAAGATATTTTATTTCCTTTCATCTACAGAAGACATTCTGGCAGCCTCGACACCATCTAAAGTAACTTGCAGATTTATATAAAACTCATGCACTAGCTTTTGGGTAGTATACACGAGTGTTATCTGAGAACCAGGCTTTCCATCCTTGCGAATCTAAACTTGTAACAATAGCGACTTACTTGTCAAAAGCCAGGCGGAGCTGACTTCCTATTCTACAGCAACAATCCGAGTTTCCAGGTCGGATTTACTGATCTTTGAGTGGTACTACTCCACTCGCCTCGAGCCCGCTTTGAAGGTACAGACCTTTCTGATCCTTTTCTCGGTCTCTTCTGCTTAGCCATTTGACGATTCTGGGGAAAGCAGGAGTTTGAAGGTTCGAAGTGGAGGAGAAGAGAGGAAATAAGGTTTGGCGGGAAAGAAATGAAAGGTCGACGGTTTGGGGAATAGGAATAGTCGCGTAATCATTTATTTCATCATTTAGGGATTCCCATAAATAAAGATAAAAGTAGTTAATTAATCACAAAATAAAAAGTAATATAAAGAAAGATCGGTTTCACAGATCAGTTCACAGATCTATCATACACAATCTTGTTTAATAAAATTCATTCTTTCAGAGCATAAAGGCTTTGTAAAAATATCAGCTAATTGATGTTCAGAACTAATAAATTCTAGAGAAATATCACCTTTCTGATAATGATCTCTTAGAAAGTGATGTCTAATATCAATGTGCTTAGTCCTAGAGTGAGACACAGGGTTCTTAGATATGTTGATCGCACTAGTATTGTCACAGTTAATTGAAACTTGTTTAAAATCAAATCCATAGTCCAATAAAGTGTGTTTCATCCACAGAATTTGTGCACAGCAACTACCAGCAGCGATGTATTCTGCTTCAGCAGTAGACAATGCAACTGAGTTCTGTTTCTTACTACACCATGATACTAGCGATTTTCCAAGTAAATGACATGTTCCAGATGTGCTTTTCCTATCTAAACTTGCATCCAGCAAAGTCAGCATCTGAATAACTAGTTAGGTCAAAAGATTGTCCTTTTGGATAAAACAAACTTAAATTCACGGTATACCTTAAGATATTTAAAAATCCTTTTAACAGCCAGTAAGTGTGATTCTTTAGGATTAGCTTGAAATCTAGCAACACATACATACACTGAACATAATATCTGGTCGACTAGCAGTAAGATACAGTAAACTCCCAATCATACCTCTGTAATTAGTTTGATCAACTGGTTTACCGTTTCATCAATATCCAATTTACAGGTAGTACTCATAGGTATATCACTTTCCTTAATACTATCTAGACCAAAACGTTTTAATAAATCCTTAGTATATTTACTTTGATTTAGATAATACCATCTTTAGTTTGAAAGATTTGAAATCCAAGAAAATACTTAAGTTCTCCCATTAAGCTCATTTCAAAACTCATTTTGCATAACCTGTGAAAATTCAGTACATAAAGAATTTTTAGAAGATCCAAAAATAATATCATCAACATAGATTTATACTATTAGCACATCTTTTGAAATCATTTTTATAAAAAGAGTGGGGTCAGCTATTCCTTTTGTAAATCCTTTTGAAATAAGAAAGTTTGAAAGTCTTTCATACTAAGCTCTTGGAGCTTGTTTTAAACCATATAAAGCTTTAGAAAGTTTAAAGACGTGATTTTGAAAAATGAGGATTTGTGAAACCAGGTGGTTGTTCTACAAAAACATCTTCAACAATAAAAACCATTTAAAAATGCACTTTTCACATCCATTTGATATAATTTGAAATTCAGATGTGATGCATAGGCAAGTAAGATCCTAATAGCCTCTAATCTAGCTACAGGTGCAAAGGTTTCCTCATAGTCAATTCCTTCTTCTTGATTGTAACTTTGTGCAACTAGCATGGCTTTGATTCTAATGATGTTTCCAGATTCATCAATTTTGTTTCTAAACACCCATTTTGTGGCCTATGGTTATAGTGTCCTTAGGTCTTTCTACTAATTTCCAAGACTTTGTTTCTTTCAAATTGATTTAGTTCCTCTTGCATAGTCATTACCCAAGAATCATCATTGATATCATCATTGATATTTTTAGGTTCTAGCTGTGACAAGAAGGCTTGATGTTCAACATGATTTCTAAGAGAAGCTCTAGTCCGTTGTCCCTCTATCAAGATTTCCTACAACAGCATCTAAAGGATGATTCTTCAGAATTCTAGTTGATCTAGAAAAGGTAGGGCACGAGATTTCAGGTTCATCTACAGGTTGAGGTTCAACAGAAAGCAGGGTCTGGAAAATTTCCAGAACTGGATGTTTTAACTACAGGTCCACTGTTTTTATCATTAAGGTTCAAACCAGAGAGATCATTTTCAATATTTTCAAGAGAGGTCTTAGGTTCATGTGGATCAATTTCATCATATTTGATGTAAACAGATTCTTCCACACATTTGGTTCTTTTATTGAAAACTCTATAGGTTTTACTGGAAGTTGAGTAACCTAGAAAAATTCTTTCATCACTCTTGGATGCAAACTTATCAAGATTATCTTTAGTATTAAAGAATAAAGACTTTGCAGCCAAAAACTTTGAAGTAGTTAACCTTAGGTTTCCTATGGTTCCATAACTCATAAGGGGTCCTCTTAAGAACAGGTCTGATCAAGACTCTATTGATAACAAAACAAGCTGTATTTACAGCTTCCGCCCAAAAATAAACAGGTAGATCATACTCATTAAGCATAGTTCTAGCAATTTCTTGCAGGGTTCTATTCCTCCTTTCTACTACACCATTCTGTTGAGGTGTCCTAGGGGCAGAGAAATTGTGACTATAGCCACTGTTGTGAGCAGTAAGATTCAAACTCATGATTTTCAAACTCGCGACCATAATCACTTCTCAGGGTTTTAATCTTAAGTCCACTAAGGTTCTCTATAGACTTGGAATATTTAACAAAGTAAGAACAAGCTTCACTTTGTGAGCTAGAAAGTATACTCATGTGTATCTAGAAAAGTCATCTACAAGAACATAGACATAATGCTTCCCATTTAAACTAGAAACTCTAGAAGGTCCAAATAAATCCATGTGAACCAACTCGAGAGGTTGAGAAGTTGACACTTCTTTCTTTGATTTAAAAGAAACTTTATGTTGCTTTCCCTTTTGACAGGAATTACAAACTTTGTCTGCTGGAAATTCAAGTTTGGGTAGGTATCTAACTAAGTTCTTCCTAGCAAGTTTTCTAAGTGAATGCACATTGCAGTGTCCCTAATCTCTTGTGCCAGAGCCAAGACTCTTTATGAAAAGCATTTAAACAAGTAATATTTTGCTTAGCTAAAGAATTTAAATCGACAGCATAAACGTTTTCATTTCTTAAAGCAGAAAACACTAAAGCATTTTTAGAATTAAAAACATTGCAAGAATCATTTTCAAATTTAACATAAAAACCATCATCACATAACTGAGAAATACTTAACAAATTGTATTTAATTCCATCAACAAATAAAAACTTTAGAAATTAGTACTGAGGTCGGTGTTACCAATCTGGCCTAAACCGATGATTTTCCCTTTAGAATTATCACCAAAGGTGACAAAACCTCCATCAACTCTGACTAAGCTTTTAAAGCATGAGAAGGTCTCCAGACATATGTATTGAACATCCACTGTCCAAATACCAAGACTTTCTACAGGAGCTCTTTAAGCAGGTTCCCTACAAAACAGATTTAGATAGGAAATGATTTTGGTACTCAGATCTTCTTGGGTCCAGACAGGTTAGCAATCAGAGCTTTTGGTACCCAAATTTGTCTTATGGGTCTCATGAGAGTTGTAGAATCAACAGACTTTGAGAGATAAACTTTATTAGATCCATAACTATGAATATATCTAGTTGAAGCATATGAAGTTTCAGAACTAGCTACATTCTGTCCAGATTTAGGAATGAATTTAGTTTTGGTAATCTTCTTTTGTCCAGGTTGGTATCCTATACCAGTAGTGTATTTAGGTGTTATTTGTTTACCTAGCATCTGAGTAAGAGTATCTTTACCATTTGTAAATTTCTCTAAGTCTTTCTTGAGTTGCTCATTGGATAATTTTAGTTCAGTATTCTCTTTAAGCAACTGAGCATTCTTTTCTACTTCAATATCAAGATCAGATTTATGTTTAACAGTTAAAGCATACTGTTTCTTTAAACCTTTGTATTTGTCTTTCAGCTCATTACAGGTTTCTTCTAACATATCACAATATTCAAACAGTTCAGATTTATACATGTTATCACATTCAGAATCATCTCCAGAATAATATGAATTAAAAGCATGAGTTTTTGAAGTTACCTCAGAAGTGTTTGTCATAAAACACATGTTTGCCTTGTTTATGTGTTCAGTTTCAGAAACTTCAGATTCACTAGAACTGTCCTCAGAAGCACTCCAAGTAGCCTTCATGGCTTTCTTATACTTGTTATCCTTGTATTCATACTTCTTCTTGTATTTCATCTTTGGACAGTCTGCTTTTATGTGTCCCTTCCTTTTGCACTCATAGCAGACAACTTCATCTGATTTGTCAGATTTCTTCCAATCCTGTTTCCAATGTCCCTTGTTGTCATACTTACCTTTGTAGTTTGACTTTCTGAAAAACTTCTTCTTCCTATAAAACTTTTTAAAATCTTCTGGCAATGTGAGCCATCTCTAGCATCATTATCAGAATCACTCTCATTGTCTTCACAGCTTGAACTTTCATTGATAGCTTGAAGGTTTTCCTTATCCTTATTCTTTGAGGTTATTAGTTTTGAAGGGCAACCAACTTCCTTCTTGGTTCATCTTCTTCTTCTTTGTCTAACCTTGAGTTCCTCTTCATACATCATCAACTTGCCAATTAGTTCATTGACTGGTAGTTCACCAATATCACATGATTCTCTAATTGAGACAGAAGTTCCCCTCCATCTTTCAGGTAGACATCTCAGAATTCTCATAATTTGTTCCTTTGATGGAACATCCTTTCCCAGGGAAGTCATTGTGTTGATAATTTCATTAAACCTGAGATACATGTCAGAAATGGGTTCATCAGGCTTCATCTTAAAATTATCATACTTAATAGTGTAAGTGTTCAATCTCATTTCCTTAACATTAGTTGTTCCTTCATGAGAAACAGTTAAGGTATCCCAAATTTCATAAGCAGTTTTACAAGCAGATATTCTATTAAATTCCTCATCTCCTAGAGCACAGTACAAGGCATCATAGCTTTGTAGTTATTATTGTAGGTTGTGTCTGTAGTAGCTTCATTCCAAGTAGTTCTAACAGTAGTAGGAATTTTATATTCAGATTCTATAGCAGTCCAAATATCAAAACTCATGCTTTCTAAATGAATTTTCATCTTGATTTTCCACTGAGCATAGTTAGTGCCATTGAAAAATGGTGGTCTATTGGTAGCAACACCTTCAACTCTATTATCCATGATAGCTTTCTTAAGGAAAAGATTTTAAAGAGATAAAAATTTAGAAATAACAGAAATTTTAAGAACTTTAAAATACAACTAAAATCCACGGTTAAAAAAAACTTTAGAAAATATTTAAATCTACCTCTGATACCAATTGTTGGTCGGAGTGGATACTCAAGAGGGGGGTGAATTGAGTTCCAATTAAAATTTTTGTTTTAAAAACTTTGTCTTAAAAACCCCAAATAAAATACTGAATTAAACTGTAGTGAATTTATATCAAAGTAAGGGTTCGGTTGGGTTCTCAAGGGATTGATTATTTCCCAGTTAAATCAAACAGAAAGGTTGATTTAACTTTTAAAAGCCAACTTACTGATTTACAACTGATATAAACACTTGCGAATTTAATTATCAAAGTGACTTTAAAACAGTTTTGGTTTTAAAGAGATTAGCAGCGGAATAAAAGAATAACTTTGAAAGATATAGCACAGCAGATATAACCAAGAGGTTCAGTCTCAAGCTGAGACTTAGTCCTCTCAAAAGATTTTATAAAAAGATGATCCACACCCTGGATCGGGGATAACAACAGCAACCAGCTGTCCAGGTCCAAGACCTCTACCACAGTTATTCCGTGGGAACAAACACAACAGCAACCAGCTGTTCAGGTCACACGACCTCTACCACTATTTCAGTGGGAAATACAAAATGTAAGAGAGGTGAGTGAGGATTTACAAATCCTCCAGTTAGAGTACAGGAGACAGTGTGTGTAAAAATGCAGCATATAACACACACTGCTCAATATGTAAGAAAAGATAAATCACAGAGCAAATGTTTAGAGTTTGGGAATGGCTCTAGTGATTGTCGTGCAGTTCTGGACTCCTTTGATTGATCAGAATTCACTCTGAGTCCTCTTCTGGTTTTTGTCTGGAAAACAGAGTATCGTCTGTTTCCTTGATTTCCAGTGTAGAGACAGTCGATGAAGCTCTTGTGTTATGTTCACTTTCTCAGCTCTTCACTGGTGAGTAGTGATGAATGAGTTCCTTGTGTAAGTTCGGTAGTCTCTTTGCATTCACACTTGGTTGTTCTTCCAGCACACCTTGCGGTCTTTCTATTTGTCTATGTGTCTCTCTCTCTCTTTGCAGTAGCACATCCTTCCTTTATTTAAAGCACGTGCTCCGGAAAAAGAAATGATTTCTTTTTGCAGGTACGAGGTACGGTTCCCTGACATCCAACAACACACATTAAATAAATGACAGAGCATTTAAAATATTCCTAATATGACCGTTGGTTAGATTAAATAAAGATAAGAAATTCAAACAGTTGTTTATGACTATCAGTGTGTCAAGTGATCGGTGGGTCATCAGCATCGGTGAGACATCTTTGGTGACTCATTTGATCAGCATCGGTGAGACATCTTCGGTGACTCATTTGATCAGCATCGGTGAGACATCTTCGGTGACTCATTTGATCAGCATCGGTGAGACATCTTCGGTGACTCATTTGATCAGCATCGGTGAGACATCTTCGGTGACTCATTTGATCAGCATCGGTGAGACATCTTCGGTGACTCATTTGATTAGCATCGGTGAGACATCTTCGGTGACTCATTTGATTAGCATCGGTGAGACATCTTCGGTGACTCATTTGATCAGCATCGGTGAGACCGTTGTCCTTTTATATGGATCGGTGCAACCGTTGTCCTTTGATCCAGAGAACTTCCAGAATACTTGTAAATCAATAACAAAGAGATAAAAACATATCCAACCAATATACACAGATTCATTAAGAGATTGTGATTACGTATATGAGAAATCCAACCGGATTAAGTAATTGATGATTTGTGATTATTAAAATCAGCAATCATAGGAACAATTCAACAATCTTCCAGAGGGCTCAACAAACATGATGGTTTGTATTCTTCTGCAAAACATGTATTGAAACCTGCATCATCTACCTGGGCTAAAGAGATTAAATTTTTCCATAATTTTGACAACTGTTTTACCCCTTATGAATCTGGTATAATCAATGTTCCATGATTTTAATAGACTGACGGACACTTAGTAAATAACCATCCTACTAAAAATTAAATTTCTTTATTACATCTTGTAACGATTTATTAACTTCATTATATATTTGTTCAAGCTCACCTAAAACAATGGATAGTTAAATTAACTTCATTATATACTTGTCTCACCCCCCTGGACACCCCCATACCCCCTGGACAGCCCGACCACCCACTTGGACAGCCCCCGCCCACCCCCCCTTGGACTGCCTGTACCCCCTGGACAACCCGCCAACCCCTGTGGACACCCTGTCCACCCCCTTGACACCCCTACCCCCCTAGACAGCCCTGCCACCCCCATGGACAACTCATACCCACTGTACAG
>CAUJRU010004332.1:0-18642 GCA_963277665.1 Viscum album | reverse complement strand
GGTAAATAATCTTTTGATCGGGGATCTATACCAAATTCCCACGCACGACGTGCCTTACCTTTCCTTACACTAGATGAAAAAATGGTCTACGCACCATCGAATAGGTGCACAGGGTGTACACTAACAGGATCAGTAGGATCCCACCTAGGTGCTCCATAACTAGTCTCTGTATAAAAATCCATGTATGCTCATTTTAAATAAAACATGTCATGAAAATTAGTAAAGCAGTTTTATAGAAAAAATGGTAAACATTTCCCTTTTTCCACACTTCTAAATAAAAGAAGGTATTTCAATTTCAAATAACATTTCCATACCATTTTAAATCCAATCAATATAAAACAAAAGAAAAGGTATCATAAAACCAAGGAATACTATAGGTCTAGGACCCTGACTACTCATACCACAATAATCAGGTGCATAAAGTAGTTCCTCGAACAACAGGCCAAGGAAGAAGAGGAATACCATATGATTGAACCCCCCAAACAATGTCAATATTGTTCCCCTAGAACAATGTGCCTAGGAAATAGAGGAAATACCCAAGAAAACCCTGCTTGATAATCAAGAAACAATGGACGATGTCCCCAAGATAAACCTTCCACATAAGTACCCATGGTAACCCATGTTATCTTTTTCATAATCCATTTCAAAACCATTTCACAAATTCTATTTCAAAGCATTGAAAATACTGATTTTCTCTCAATTTATCAATAATAAAGGATCCCCCATTTTTCATTAAAACCCATTTTCAATACACACAAAACAATCATGCCAATTTCAATATACAAAACAATTTATAAAGAAAAACAATCAGGTTCATCAATGTAGGCTAGAGACAGAACCATCTAGCTCAAAACTTGGTTCACACACGCCTACAAATGGAATTCACAACCAACAAAACCCAAAGAAATCAATGAAGGAAATCAAGAACAAATGAACTCTACACCACGACTGAAAAAGGAAAAGTAATCCAGAGTGATATTTCACAATGGATCTAGAGAGACACATCATAGTAAAAAAAGAGATCCAATTCTAAACGGATTGGTTTAGGAGGAGCGGAGTCTCCCAAAATTGTCTGAGATGAGTTTTACATTGAGAGATAAGAGTTTTGGAGAAATATTCATGAAGAAAATTCTCTCACATACTTTATATCCTGTACACGGTCCATTTTATTGCATGTAATATAGTTAAACGTTGTGAAATCCATAGTGTACAGCTACACCGAATAATTTGTCACCTCTGATTAAAAAACATGTTATTGTTGGGACCACTTTGTGTGTGAAGATTGTATTTGTTGTCAACAGTTCTCAATACTGGTCAAAATGAAGAAGGAGATAAAGAAGGATTCCAAAGTTAATGGAGATCAGCTGAAGTGAGGATGCTTGGAGAATTATTATGAAATCATAGCATTGGATGTTATACTTGAGTAATTCTCTAAGAAGATAAATTTAGACGATTTTTGAACTGATCCTAAGTTCAAAGAACTTGTGTCAAAGGTGACACATTGTTTACAGCAATGAAGAATGGAGAAGTATCATCCATTTGAGGATGATTGGAGCATAATGGTAAAGTATCATCTATCTAAGGATGGTTGAAGAAGAATTGAGGATTTGAAGTGAGGATGAAAGAAGTACTTTGGAATTCATATTCCAAAGAACTTGGAAAACCAGACGATGCTTTGCTGATTTGTATTTCACAAATATCATAAGTTTGGAGAACTTGTGATGCAAGACTTATGAAGGAAAGGGAGAGAAAAAGAAGTGTTTTTGGAAAAGTCATATCACAAATATCATCAGATCAAAAATATGTCAAAGGAAAGAAGTAGGCGCGCAAGTATACAGTAGGCGTATGTAGAGGTGCGCAAGTCATATTTCAAAAGAGCATTATTTTAGAAATATGGCAAAGGAAATAAAGTGGCGTGCAAGTCAAGAATGGCGTGCAAGTCAAGAATGGTGCACAAGTATTTGGCGCGCAAGTGTGTCACGCAAGTGGGGACGCGTAAGTGTTGTATAGGCTCACAAGTCATAATTCAAATTGCATTATTTCAGAAATATAGAAAAGGAAAGAAAGTGGCGCGCAAGTGGTGGCGCGCAAGTGGTGGCGCGCAAGTGGTGGCGCGCAAGTGGTGGCGCGCAAGTGGTGGCGTGCAAGTATTGACGCGCAAGTGTAAGTGGTTCCCAAGTCCTATTTCAAAGATCATCCAATCAAAATATGACAAAGGAAATAAAGCGGTGCGCAAGTTTGAAAGTGTCGTGCAAGTCAAGAGTGTCGCGCAAGTATTGGCGCGCAAGTGTATGGGCGCACAAGTCACCAAATTGCCTATAAATAGACGACTTTCCTCCTCATTTGTTAAGGCTCAACACTTAAGAGAAAAATTTGAGCTCTAAACGCGCAAGTGTAGAAAGTGGCGTGCAAGCTGAAGTGGCGCGCAATATGAGTGTTATTTATACGGCGCACAAGTATTATCGCACAAGTCTGCCGCACAAGTGTTGCCACGCAAGTCTTCTACAAAAGTGTTGCCGCGCAAGTCTTTCGCGCAAGTGTTGCCACGCAAGTCTTGTCGTGCAAGTAGTGGCGCACAAGTAGCAATGTGCAAGAAGAGGCGCGCAAGTTATAGGCGCGCAAGTATAGGGCGCGCAAGTGGAAGTGGGCACGCAAGATGTTTTGTTCCAGGAGTTCCTGCCATCTTCTGGAGAGGAAAGAAGAACGAGGAAAAGAGTTCAACTACATTCCATATGCATGATCACATGCATTTATGAACAAGAGGAGAACTCACTCTGATGATGCCAAGTAAGATGGTCTTCATTGCCTAATTAATCACATTGGTATATGTGATTCTTGCTAAGAAAGAAGGAGTCCTAGTGCATTCTATTATTGCACTAAAGAAGAAGAAGTCATAGTGCAGCTGGTTTTGCACTAGTGAAGAAGAAAAGAAGAAGACACAAATAATTTCTTGCCTACTGCTTTGCAAGTAATCAAGTGAAGAGCACTGAATAAGATCAAGAGAAGAACCTACCTTTTGAATAAGGAAGAATACTATCTCCATAGGCAGTATAATGAATCAGCTAGATGCTGAAAGTTGGGCTAGGTCATCACCAGTCCGGGGAAGAGGATTGTTTCCCACCCCCCTCTAAAGTGTAGGGACTCACACGGGCTAGAGGATTGCTTTTCTAGCCACTCCATTGTAAAATCATATCACATTATAATGGAGAATCCATGCAGTGGTCATACCCATGCATGGCAAGGATGTAACTACTCTTATTGAGTGGTGAACCTTGTAAAAATATCATGTGCATATTTTTACTGATTTCTACTATTGCATGCGACAGTGAAAAGAGAATAAGAGAATAAAGATCCTAACAGGTCACGAGGTACAAGGATAAAAGTTGGAATTGGTTTAATTTCTCCCTTTTTCCTTCTATGGGTAGTGTTTCCTTGATTCTTATGACAATCATTAGAATAATGTCCCATATATTTACAATTTTATCATTGAGCACTGGTAACTTCTTTATTTTCATTGAAATCACTATATTGGTGGCCTCTTTATCCACATTTGTAACCCACTATTTTTCCATTTAAGTAGAGTCCTGGGTGTTTCATTCCTTAAGTATCAGATGTTGGAAAACACCTTTTTTTATTCCCCATTTATACATTCTTTCCTCCACCACCCTCTTATTCTCTTTTGTTCCTTTAAATTCATAAGACTTAGAGAATTATTTCTCTATCTTGATAGCACATGAGACTATATCTTTACATGATGAGAAAGTTTGAGAAACTATATCTCATTAGAAGAATGGTTTTAAACCATCATATAATTGATCAATATTTCTCCTTGAATTATGTATGTAGTCCACATCATGCCTTGTTGGCCTTGTAAATTTGGATTCACACTTCACAACATTCTCATCCTCTTTTTGTTTCAAACTCATGAACCGCCTCACCATATCTACTCACTATTTTCGAGGAAAATATTTTTCTAATAATATTTCCTTAATGTCCCTCCAATCTATTTATTTTATTTCTTCCTTATCTTTTATTTTTTGAATTAATGACCACCACTAATCCAAATATCTTGATACATGAAAAAATTCCATGATAACCTTCTACCTTTCATTACATCCCAAAGTGAGAAATATCTTCTCAAAGGAATATATCCACTACTACACTATGAATGGGTTTGTAGTTACATTGAATGAGGTATGTTGTTGTCTCATGAAGTTTTGTAACATTAATCCTGCACGTTATGGATTAGGATGCTCCATACAGGTAAGGTTATTGATCATAACTTGTTTTAACTGTCCCAGTATTGTTATAAGTTGCTTAGCACCAGTCACAACTTCATAACCATCATCATTATTTTTCATTGGAGGGATATACTTACATGGGATATGTTCATTTATTAGGTTTCCATTCATTCCAAAAGAATACATTTCTAAATAATTTCATATACTAAATTAGGTTAAGAATCATAATATATAATGTCAAACAAGAAAAACACATAACATAAATTGAAAATTTATGCATATATAATTTCATAATCATAAGCATGGTTTCTTTGAGAATATATTTACATTTAAATCCTTCATACTGGTTTATAAAAAAAATTAATTATCATAAGAATATCCCCCAAGAGTGTCTAACTAGGTGGGCAGTAATGCCCATTTTCGTTGATGTGGCTCTATTTGTACATAGTTTTTCGACATCTTTTTATTTAATTTTTTATGATTTAATTAATTATTTAATCACTTTCTACTAAATAATAGTACTTTTGTATTTTTATAATTATTTTTTTAATTAATCAATTTTTATATTTAATTATGTATTTTTAGTCATTAAATTAATAATTTTAATCTTACTAAACTAATTTAATTTAATTATGTCTTATTTATTTTGGTTAAGTTAAAACTGCTTGACATTCTAATAAGTTAATATCTATTTCATTTAATCAACGTAATTATATTTAATCATGTTAGACTTTATTTTAATAATTTATCTTTTAACTTAGTTTCATTAAAATATTTTAGCTTTATTAATTAATTTTTTAGTCATCCTACTAATCATTTAAGTAAATAATTTTTGTTTAAAATTAAATAAAATAGTTTGCTTTTAATTTTATGTGTTCAAATAATTGTTTAATTAATTAATTAAGAGTTTTTAAACATTAATTATATTATTTTATGTATGAAGTTTGATTATTAATTCATTTTCTATTGGTTTTAGCCTACCGGTGAGGTAGACTATAACTAGAGGTAACCTACTGGGTCACCGTTACTCTTCTTTTTCACTTGCTACTACCCTGTAATTATTTATATTGTTATTTTAATTTAAACTTTTTAGCATGTTAGTTTGTTAATCATTCAGTTCTTAACTTAGGTGTTGTCAATTAATAATCTTAGTTGTGGTTTTAATATTTTAAAGTTTAATAAAAATCATGTTTTAAATTTATGATATTTAACATTATTTTAATTAATTATTTTCAGTATTTTTAATTAGTTTTCTTAACATTTAATTTTAAGTTATTCTTAAGGTTACTGTTAGCTCTTAATTTTATACTAGTGGTGACCTATCTGTTTTAATTAAACTATCAGCGACCCTTTTTATTTTTTGCATTACTAGTAAGCTCCTTAATTTTTATTTTGTATCGATGACCTTGCACCGCACTGATTCCCTTTGATTTTAAGCTAACAGTGACCCTAATCCTCACTGATTATCGCCGGTCCTCTTTTTCTTTATTTTTATCACTAACAGTGACCCATTTATTTTTATTATATTGGTAACTTTCAACTGTGCTATCAATGACCTTTCACCAATGGTGAGCTTATATTTTATACCTATCGGTGACAATTTATTATCATTATCAGCAGCGTGACTATTTTATTTAAACTATCAGCAACCTTTTATTTTTATACTTAACGGTAGTCTATAATATTATTCTATCAGTGACCTATTCTGCTGCTCTTATTTTATTTTATGAAGTTGTACTTCTTTAGAGTGGTGAACTCTAAGTTGTAAAATTTCCATGACTTAACTCTTGGCGAGGGAAGAAAGTTGCCTATATGCAGTGGTACAATGCATTACTTTTACATGATTAGGAAAAAAATTTAAACCAGTAGACTAGAGTAATCCCCAAGTGTTATTTTCTGTTTGTCTTTTATCAGTATTTTATTTTCTTTGTTACATCTTATTTTCAGCTATTCTCTGTTTCAGTATAGGTTAGAAAATTTTTACAAGATATGTGTGGTTTTAATTTACAGTTTATAAAAACATAAAAAAATATTAAAAGATAAATAAATATTAAGAAAATCTAACTCACTGCTGACAAGAGTGAGGGTTTTGATGTAGTTTTAGTAAGGTATTAGTTAAAAATAGCCTTCTCTGTGGGTTCGACCCTACTTGCCACATATACAGTAGTTAGTAGGAGATATAAATAATTAAACTTTACCAACTTCAACAAAGTTTGGGATAAGTTTTTGGCACCATTTCCGGGGAAGGCACAATCCATTACTCAAAAAAAAAAAACATTAAAGAAACACACATATATAAAAATCTTTAAAAAAATTGAAAATTTTGAAAACTGTAAAAAAAACTGTTACTTATCATTCTGAATTGTTACTGCTGATACTGTTATTATTGTTTTCATGAGCACAAGAACTTCTGGTGCTAGATTAGAGCCCCTAAACCTTGAATTATACAAACATCTCACTGGTCTAAGAAGGAAGACCAAAACTGAAATGGATAATATAGATAATAGAGTTCCTACACATAATAACTTTCAAAATCAACCAGAACTATTATATGAACACAAAAGGCTTAGGATGAGGGAGTTCCAACTTCCACAAGTATCAAGCAATCCATAATCCATTAGACTATCTCCTAGGGATAGAAATTATGAATTGAAATAGTCACATATTTCACTACTGCTTGCTTTTAATGGGCTCTCTAATGAGGACTCCCTTACCTCCATTAGAGACTTCTATAACACTGTACAATAATCACCTCTTCTAGGAGTCACAAAAAATGAACTAAAAATGAGAGTCTTTCCCTTTTTCCTTAAGTGGAATGCTAGAAATTGGTTTCTGAGTCTAGATGAGAACAATTTTTAAAACTGGGATCGAGTGTATAACTCATTTATTATGAAATTTTATCCTCAAAGACTAAAAGGTGAATTAAAAACAAAGATAACTAGTTTTTATCAAGAGGATAGAGAAGCTTTTAATGAAGCTTGGGATAGATTCAGGGATCTTCTTAGGCAGTGTGCCAATCATAAACTCCCATCACACCTTCTTATGGACACTTCTTATGAAGGACTATCCTCCTTCGGACAGAATCTAGTTGACTATGCTGCTGGGGGGTAATTACAATGATAAAACTGATGAAGAACATAGATAGATCTTTAATAATCTTGCACTGAATTCACAACATAAAAATTCAAGAAGAAAAAGATTCAATAGGAATGTTAATTCAAACACTGGTTCAATGAATGAAAATCAAGCTCAACTTGCTGAAATTACCAACCAACTTCAATCTTTAATGAACCAGAACTCAAATCAAACTATTAACCCACTAGGTTGTCAGAATACCAATCAATATTTAAGGGAATAGTGTGTCCAGTGTGGTATGTTTGGGTATACTGAATTTTTTTTCCTAACTTTGATATGCCATCCCAACAACAAGAAAATTAAAACTTTGTTAACTATGTTCCTATAATGCCTCCTAAAGAAGATTCTTTTTCAAAAAATTACAACCAAGGCTATAGGAACCATCTGAATCTATCCTGGAAAGATCAAGGCTTAATTAAAAAATCCACTGCCCCTAATTACTCTAATCAACCAAGACCAAAATTTCAAAATAAACAGAGGGGTTAGTCTTCAAATGTACAAGGAACCAATGATAATAACATGTATTCTAATCTTGATCTAATACTGACTCAACTAACCAAGAATCAAAATAAATATGAGTATGATAAAATGAAAACTGATGTTAGAATGTAGAACATGGAAACACAACTTGGCCAACTTGCTAGAGAATTTTCATCTAGGGAAAAAGGTAGACTTCCAAGAAAAACTGAACTTAACCCTAGGGAGAATACTATGGAGGTTGTCACTATAAGTGGGCTTAATACTCAAACTGTTGATGAAAAAGACATTGAAAATACCCAAAATGAAAATTTGCTTCAATCTGGAAATAAAAATCTGCTTTGTACACATGATGGAAATTCCCAGAAAAGTCTTAAAAATGATCTAAATCTAAATTTTTCAAATGAAAATCAAGCTAAAACTTCATTTCAAAATCAAAAGAATAAAGGAAAAGAAAAAGTTGAGAAAGAGGTGAGGGATATACCTATTGTTATGAAAAATTTTGCCCCACCCATCCCTTTCCCTGAGAAGCTGAAACCTCAAAGTAACATCAAGACTGAACTTCTTCAGTTCCTTGTTCTCCTTTCTAAACTTAAAGAGAACATTCTTTTCATTCAAGATTTAATTCAAATCCCATATTATCTAAAATCTCTGAAGAAAATTGTTTCAAACAAAATTAACTTGGAAGAATTTGCTACTTACAGCCTCACTGAAGAGTGCAGTGCTGTACTTCAAAAGAAAATCCCACCTAAACTGAAAGACCTTGGTAGTTTTGTCATACCTTTCACACTAGGAAACTTTGATCAACTAAACTATTTGTGGGATTTAGGTGCAAGCATTAATCTGCTTCTATACTCACTGTTTCAATAGTTGAGGTTGTTTGACCTTCAACCCACCACAGTCAAACTACAGTTAGCTGATAGATCTTTCACTCATCCTATGGGTGGGGTAGATGATTTTCTAGTTGGGGCTGGGAAACTATTTTTGCCTACTGACTTTCTAGTCTTGGATATGGAGTGTGATCAAGAGGTGCCCATAATCTTGGGTAATCCCTTCTTGGACACAGGAGGTGCTGTCATTGATGTCTCTAAGGGTCAATTAATTTTTAGAATTGGAGAACAACAAGAAGAGTTCAATGTGTTTAAAAATATTAAAGGACCAACTTATTCTGAGAATTGTTGAAAAACGGAGTTCCTTGAAGCTGAAAGTTCTTATAAAAGTCAACTTGAAAATATTGTAGTATCTGAAAATCGATCCTCTATTGAAGGAAACATTTGTGAAGCTAAAAATCCTATTGAATCTGTTTTAGAAATTGAAAATTCTTCTCAAACTCCAAAACTGAAAAAATTTCAGAACTGGACAACTGTCTAGTTTCTGCTATAGAAGGGTCCTCTGTTTTTTTAACTTAGGAGCTTTTTGAGTGAAATTGAGGGTGTTTCTGTTAGCACCAACACTTCTAGAACTTTGATATTGATGAGGAACAAATTTTGAGACAACTTGACGATTCTTCTTTCATTGAGATGTTTAATTCTAATATGGAAAGTCTGGACAGTGAGCTTTCCACCTTGGACAGCAGGACTGTTATCTCTGAATCTGAGCATGAAATTGAAAATCTTTCATCTTTCAATACTCCTTACAAGAAATATGTTGAATATCTTCGCCCTCCCAGGCCTAAGATTCTTCCTTCGAGTGTAGAACCACCCACTCTTGAACTGAAGCCAATCTCTAATCATCTTAAATATTCATTTCTAGGTGAGAACTCCACTTTGCCTGTAATAATTTCTACTGAACTGAATGAAAACCAAGGGGAAAGATTGTTGAATGTTTTAGAAAAGTTTAAATCTACCATATTCTAGAAAATAGCTGATATCAAGGGTATTAGTCCCTCATTTTGTATGCACAAGATTCCTATAGAGCCTGATCATAAGACTAGAGTAGAGTGTCAAAGAAGATTAAATCCAAACACGAAAGAAGTAGTGAGAGATGAATTGATTAAACTGCTGGTCACTAGAATGATTTATCCCATTTCTGATAGTGCTTGGGTTAGCCCAGTCTAGGTTATTCTCAATAAGGGAGGTTTCACTGTAGTTAAAAATGAAAAGAATGAAGAAGTCCAAGTTAGAAAAGCTACAAAATGGAGAGTCTGTATTGATTATAGGAAGCTGAATGAATCCACTAGGAAGGACCACTTTCCAATTCCCTTCTTGGATCAAATGCTTGAGAGGCTTGCTGGCAATGAGTTTTTTTGTTTTCTGGATGGGTATTCTGGTTACAATCAGATTCCTGTTGATCAAGAAAAAGACCACTTTCACATGCCCCTTTGGAACATTTTTCTACAGGCGTATGCCCTTTGGGTTGTGTGGAGCCCCATCCACCTTTCTGAGGTGTATGATGGCTGTATTTTTAGACATGATTGAGAGAATTATTGAGGTTTTCATGGATGAATTTTCCATTGTGGTTAGTACTTTTGATACTTCTCTTGAAAATCATGAATTATTCTTGGAGAGATGCATTGAAACCAACCTTGTTCTTAATTGGGAGAAATGTCAATTCATGGTTACAGAAGGTATTGTGCTTGGTCCTAAAGTGTCTAAGAGAGGTTTAGAAGTTGATACTGCTAAGATTTATGTTATTCAAAAACTGCAACCTCCTATAAATGTCAAAGGTGTTAGAAATTTTCTAGGGAATACTGGTTTCTACCGAAGATTCATAAAATATTTTTCTAAAATAACTAATCCCTTGTGTTCTTTGCTGGTCAAGGATACACCTTTCAATTTTGATGAAAACTGTTTGGAATCATTTAATCTGCTTAAAGAGAAACTAACTACATCACTTATCATCACTACACCTGACTGGAAACTACCTTTTGAGATTATGTGTGATGCTAGTGACATGGCTGTAGGTGCTATCCTTGGACAGAGGAGGGATAGGAAGTTACATGTGGTGTACTATGCTACTAGACTGTTAGATGATGCCCAAAAGAATTATACCACCACTGAAAAAGAGTTGTTAGCTATTTTGTTTTCATTAGAAAAGTTTAGAAAGTATTTTTTAGGTTCTAAAGTCATCATTTTCACTGATCATTCAGCTTTAAAATATTTGCTGTATAAGAAAGAAACTAAACTAGGTCTGATTAGATGGATTTTGTTTCTATAATAGTTTGATTTAGAAATTAAGGAAAAGTAGGGAGCTAAAAATTTAGTTGCTGATCACTTATCTAGGTTTCCTTTTACTTAATCTGAATCTAAATATCCTAGGGATATTAAATCTTTTTTTCCTGATGAAAAGCTACTTACTGTGTCAATTAGGCAATCTGCTTGGTTTGCTGAATTTTCCAACTACCTAGCAGCAGGTGTCTTACCCAAAAAACTGTCTAATAATCAAAGAAATAAATTCATTTCTAAGCTTAGGTGCTACCTTTGGGATGATCCCTTGCTATTTAGGAGATGTGATGATGGAATTCTTAGGAGATGTATACCTTAGGAAGAGATTCTGCCTGTTTTAAAAAATTTTCATTCCTCACCTTGGGGAGGTCACCATGGTGGTGAAAGAACCGATCAAAAAGACCTACAATCTGGTTTTTATTGGCCTACACTCTTTAAGGATGCTAGAAGTTTTTTGTTTGGTTGTGATAGGTGACAGAGGCTGGGAAACGTTGGTAGGAAGCAGGAGTTACCCCAAAAAGGAATTCTGGAAGTTGAAAATTTTGATGTATGGGATTTATATTTCATGGGTCCATTTCCATCATCTCATGGGAATGAGTATATTCTTGTTTCTGTTGACTATGTTTCAAAATGGGTTGAGGTAGTGGCACTGCCCAACAATCAAGCCAATTCTGTAATAAAATTTTTCAAGAAGAATATCTTTAAAAGATTTGGAGTCCCAAGAGCTTTTATCACTGATAATAAAACACACTTTAATAACTATAAGTTTAAAGCTTTGATGGAGAAATATGGTTTTTTTTTCATAAAACTGGTACTCCTTATCATCCACAGTCCAGTGGACAGGTGGAAATTTCAAACAGGGAACTGAAACAAATTCTTGAGAAAACTGTGTCACACTCTTGGAAAGACTGGTCTCTTAAACTAGATAAAGCTTTATAGGTATATAGAACTGCTTTTAAGACCCCAATAGGTATGTCTCCTTATAGTCTACTGTTTGGGAAATGCTGTCATTTACATGGATAATTGCAACATAAGTCATATTGGATAGTTAAGACTCTTAACTTTGACTTTAAAAGTGCTGGTGAGAGGAGATTACTTGAACTGAGTAAACTTGATGAGATTGGGAGAGATATTTATGATAATTCAAGGATTTATAAATAACGGACTAAAATCTTTCATGATTCTATCATTCAAAATGAAAATTTAAAACCTGGACAGAAGGTCCTTATTTTTAATTCTAGACTTAAACTATTTCCTGGAAAACTTAAGTCCAAGTGGTCTGGACCGTTTACAATTGTGAGAGTTTTGAAAAATGGAGCTTTTGAAATTGTAGGTGAAGAGAATAAACCTATGTTAGTCAAAGTGTATAGATTAAAACTTTATTTTGAGGGACAACCAAAAGGATTGGCTGCCTTCATTGATCTTAAAAACTATTCTTGAATAAAGTCTGGCTAAAAACTGTAAACTTAGCACTGCATGGGAGGAAACCCATGATTCTTGTTTAGTTCTTTTCTTAGTTTCATTATAGTTTTTTAAATAAGTTGATGTTATGATCTATTTTAGTGAACTTTTTGATCTTTCTCACTCCTTGTTCCTGTTTCAGTATCATAAAGTGTGATTCTCATTGTGTTAGTGAAGAAGTGGAATTCCCATGCTGGAGCATTAATTAAAAAAACATAATCAGTGAAGTTCTTTACATTTTAAATGATGTTATTCTACTCCTGTGTGATTTGGAAAAAAAATTCTGCGTAGAAAATTCTGCTATTTGAGTATTGAAAATTCTATTGCATGAATTGAACTGTATTAAAAATCTGTTGCATGTATTTCATAAAAAAATATTCTCTATATGTTGTGGCTAAAAAATAAATTCGACTTAGAAAATTCTGTTGCATGTTTTTTTCCACTACACAAGTCGGTTTTTATTAAAACAATCTGTATGTGCTTGTTGCTGGAAATTAAAATTCGTTGTTAAAATCTTTGACTACTACTTGAACTTAATTGTGGGGGGGGGGGTACATGTAGGTTGACAATTTGTTTCATCGGATCTGTTTGTATTTATGGGGTGTTTGGTATGCCTTTGATTTCTTAACTGAAAATCCATTTAAACCTAATCTTTGAAATGCTTTCACTCTTTTCACTGTGTACCCACAAGTTACATGTTATTTCTAGTACTTTAATAGAACATCTTTATCTCTAGATTTGAATGATAATACATGTTCTTGCTTGTGAATTTTTTGTAAATTGTTTTTGTGTGGAAAACAATATCTTTGAACTTCAATATGACCTTTGTACATGTCATCAATCTACTTAATTGAAAATGTGTTTTTAACCTTAATTGTTAAATTGTTCTTCTCCATATTTAGAAGTCAACTTTGGGGACAAAGTTGATTTTTAAGTGTGGGGGAGGGGGTCAATTATTGACTGTGCTTAACTATGCTTAATTGTGAGCCCATCAATTCCCACTTCAAATCAATATTTTTGTAAAAAAATGGTTAAATATTTAATTTTTTTGCATAGTCTTAGGATTTACACTATACTAAATTGGGTCTTTCTTTAGGACAAGTTCCTTGTTGATAGTTAAGAACTGCTTTGAACCTGAAATTTATGATAATGGAGGATTTCTGAGTGATATTACTTAGTGGTTTCATGGAAATCTGGTTTAAGAACTATTTATGAAAGTGAATTGGGTAACCTTTTAGTGGAGCTATGATCATAACCCTTGGAATTGGAAGTTTGATTCAGATTCTAGGGGCCTCATTCATATTTTATTTATTAAAATTAATTGCTTTAATGATCCAATGTAAATGGTTTCTATATAAATCTTTTGAAACTGGAGTAATTTGGGCATATGGGATCCCACGACGAGTCTCTGAGACCCTATATTCTGGGTGCGTTTCTGTTAACTTTAAGCCCTCTGTACACTTTTAATAATTGCATTGCACAGTGCTTAGAACATTGATACATGGCATGGAAAAAATTAAATAAAGTGTCTAGGGTCAAAAATGAGCTCATTAAGGTGAGGGGAATGATGAACTCCAGATGGAGAAGGGTTCAATTGGTTTATATGGGAATCATTTAGGTTGTATAATTGAGGAGATTTAAAAATATATATTTATTTTTGGAACCTAGGTGAAAAAGTCAAAGTACAAAGTTCCTTGGTTAAGATCTTAATTCCATTGATATTTTATCTCCTTTCATTCTTGGACTGAGAACCTGAGTTTGGATTGAAGTGAGTCATTAAGTTGTATCATGTATGAGGCATGACATCTCCTTTGATGGATGGTCTTTGTATTCTTAATTACCCTTGAGTAATTTTTATAGGCAAGATTCATATGAGTATTCATTTTATTAAAGTCTTCTGTTATGTTTTGTCCTCTTTTTTGAATACTGGACATGTTACTATGTGATCTTAATCATAAATAAATTTTACTGCTTTTCAAAGATAATAAAACACGGGATTGTTTGAGGACAAACAGTGCTTAAGTATGGGGGAATTTGATGTGGCTCTATTTGTACATAGTTTTGACACATATTTTTATTAAATTTTTAATGATTTAATTAATTATTTAATCACTTTCTACTAAATAATTGTACTTTTTTATTTTTATAATTATTTTTTTAATTAATCAATTTTTATAATAAATTATGTATTTTTAGTCTTTAAATTAATAATTTTAATCTTACTAAACTAATTTACTTTAATTATGTCTTATTTAGTTTGGTTAAGTTAAAACTACTTGACTTTCTAATAAGTTAATATCTATTTCATTTAATCAACGTAATTATATTTAATCAAGTTAGACTTTATTTTAATAATTTATCTTTTAACTTAGTTTCATTAAAATATTTTAACTTTATTAATTAATTTGTTTAGTCATCCTGATAATCATTTAAGTAAATAATTTGTGTCTAAAATTAAATAAAATAGTTCTATTTTAATTTTATGTGTTCAAATAGTTGTTTAATTAATTAATTAAGAGTTTTTAAACATTAATTATATTATTTTATGTATGCAGTTTGATTATTAATTCATTTTATATTGGTTTTAGCCTACCGGTGAGGTAGACTATAACTAGCAGTAACCTACTGGGTCACCGTTACTCTTCATTTTCACTTGATGCTACCCTATAATTATTTATATTGTTATTTTAATTTAAACCTTTTAGCATGTTAGTTTATTAATCATTCAGTTCTTAACTTAAGTGTTGTTAATTAATAATCTTAGTTGTGGTTTTAATATTTTAAAGTTTAATAAAAATCTTGTTTTAAATTTATGGTATTTAATAATCTTTTAATTAATTATTTTCAGTCTTTTTAATTAGTTTACTTAACATTTAATTTTAAGTTATTTTTAAGGTTACCGTTAGCTCTTAATTTTGTACTAGCGATGACCTGTCTGTTTTAATTAAACTATCGGTGACTCTTTTTATTTTTTACGTTACCGGTAAGCTCCTTAATTTTTATTTTGTATCAGTGACCTTGCACTGTACTGATTCCCTTTGATTTTAAGCTAATAGTGACCCTGCTCCTCACTGATTGTCGCCGGTCCTCTTTTATTTATTTTTACCTCTAATAGTGACCCATTCATTTTTATTCTATCGGTAACTTTCAACTATGCTGTCGGCGACCTTTCACCAATGGTGAGCTTATATTTTATACCTATCAGTTACAATTTATTATCATTATTAGCAGCGTGTCTATTTTATTTAAACAATCATCAAACTTTTATTTTTATACTTAACGGTAGCCTATAATATTATTCTATCAGTGACCTATTCCGCTGCTATTATTTTATTTTCTAACGGTAACCTGTGCTATTTAATTATACCAGTGACTCTCACATTTTTTATTTTTTAACAGTAACATGTTTTATTTAACCTTTGCACTGGTTCTCCCTTTTGTTTTTTATTTCTAACAGTGACCTGCAACTTCCCTTTCTAATGGTGAGTCTATCCTCACCATTCCTCTTTCCTCACCGTTATCCAATTTTCCTCAAACTCACTGTTATTTTTTTCTCACCGGTGGCTGACAACTCCACTCTCAATACTTTAGCAACCTCACTGATAGCTCCTTTTCCCCTTCCTTCCACTCACCGTTTCCTCTGCTGCAACACACAAACACAACAATGAAATCAAACACAAAACAAATTCTAACTTATATTTGAAACTTCTTATCTCGCTATGAAGCCGGACCAGAATCAGGATCGAATAAAATCAAACAATGAGAAAATTTAAATTCTTTTGTAAATGCAGTGTCGATTTTGCCTCCACTTAGATCATTGTTTCTGCGAGCTTCCGTGATGCATTGCCACTGATTGAAGCCAACCATTTCATCAATTTTGGGAAGTAGATATGTTGTTTTGAAGCGGCCGCTGGACCCCTTTTCCGCCGCCGCTAGATTAGAGGGGAGTTCGCCTGTCCATTTCCATGGCCTTATGTCCAGCTAAGGAGAGACACCACACTGGAGTGAAGGAGACTGCCACACCTGCTTGTAGTGCCGTGCCGCACTGGAAGATGAAGAAAAAGCTACTGCTGTCTGCCATGCTACGTTGGATCCAAGGGAGCATGCCGCACCACTGCTCTACGAGAATTAGCAGAGCCACAAACCCTCCCCCTAGCTGCGCCGATTTGGGGGAGGAAGAAGTTAAAAATAAATAAATAATAAAAGTAATTTAAAGCGAAAAGAAAAAAAAAGTAAAATTTAAAGTAACTTTAATAAATCAAATGGATATAATAGAATTTATTAAAGTTATAAATTTGAACAATTATAATATTAACAAATAGATAAATTATAAATTAAAATACAAAACTAAATTAATAATAAGTGTTAATAATAATTTAATATGTTTTTTATAGTATAAATATATAAATAATAATAATTATAAATAAACTATAAAATATACTTATTAATTTAAAAATATTTAAAACTTAAGTATTAATTCTAATTACTTAATTAAAATAAAATAATTAATAAATTAATAGAAAAGTTAAATTTCTTTAAAAGTAATAATAATAATGATAATAAAATTATTAATTAATACTATCTAAATTGTTATTTTAATTACTTCTTTACTTATGACATTAAATTTTGATAACTTAGTTAAAAATGTTAAAATTAATAACTTAGTAATTATATTTATTAACTTAATTAAATTAATAACTTTTTAATAAACTTATGTTTTACCATAGTAATATTAAGTGAATAATTTTATAAATAATATAAAAGTAAATAATAATTATCAATTAAGATATTTATTGATTAACTTTAGTTAACTATTAATGAGTGATATAACTCTTAACTTAAAAAATAAATATTCTTCATTATTTGCATTCTCGTTTATTTAATTTTCTATTCTATCAGTGCATGTTCATTAAAGAGACTTATATATGTCTAAATACATATAACTAACTTAACGAAAGTTAGTTACGAGGAAAAAACTAGCACGACGTGCCAGTCGCGAACACACACACGTGTGCGGTGCAATAGTTAAAGATGAATTCAAGTCGGTGAAGAGTTCCGGTGACATGCAGTAGAAGATAGTGGTTACTTAAAGCAGAGCAAGAAGCCGAATATGGGGAGATTCGATGGAATTCATTCACTTTGTCAGAGATAGGGAGGATCCAGAGCATTGCAGTCCTGGAGTCAAAGGAGCAGAGGAGCAGAGCATCCTCGAGGAGTTTTTTCTCCTTTTTATTTTAACTCTCATACTCTGTTTCTTTGAAATGTTTTCCATTACTATAGTGATAATGAACAATATATTAGTTAGCTAAATTTATAGTTCGGGGAGAGTTCTTGTTCTACTGGTGATCATTTTCATTCTTTTCATTAAACATTTCTTATGTGATTAGAATTGATCGGTGAGATCGATTCTAATTACACATTTCTACTTCGTACCACAAACACTGAATTTTTCAAAACTCTATAATCAATTAGTGAGTTTGATTATGGAATAATATTTTAAGTAATAAACTCATAATGAAAACTTCATTACTTACAATGAGTTTGTACTATTGTCCTTTTAAATCATCTTTCTGAAGTTGTACTTCTTTGGAGTGGAAAACTCTAAGTTGTAAAATTTCCACGACTTAACTCCTAGCGAGGGAAGAAAGTCGCCTATATGTAGTGGTACAATGCAGTACTTTTACATGATTAGGAGAAACAATTTAAACCAGTATACTAGAGTAATCCCTAAGCGTTCTTTTCTATTTGTCTTTTATCGACATTTTATTTTCTTTGTTACATCTTATCTTTAGCTGTTCTCTATTTCAGTATAGGTTAGAACAATTTTACAAGAGATGTCTTGTTTTACTTTATAGTTTATAAAAACATAAAAAATATTAAAATAAAAAAAATATTAAGAAAATCTAACTCACTGCTGACAACAGTGAGGGTTTTGAAGTAGTTTTAGTAAGGTTGTGGTTAAAAATAGCCTTCTCTGTGGCTTCAACCCTGCTTTCCACATATACAGTAGTTAGTAGGAGATATAAATAATTAAACTTGACCAACTTCAACGATTATTGGCATCATTCGTGTATCAAGTTACCAAGAGTCAGGCCCGAAACACCTTATTGGAGTGGTTATTCTTAGGTACATCTATGCGAGATCCACGTCCACATGTAGTATCC
>CAUJRU010004331.1:0-18661 GCA_963277665.1 Viscum album | reverse complement strand
GACTCGGCATTACCCACGGATATCCATCAGGATGCGATAACGCCTCAAACGGAATGTCATAGACTTCTGCTAATAAATTTGATGTTAGCACGACTTCAGGCGGCCCGCACGCAACAGAAGTTCCGTCTTTCAATAGCAAGAGTTGGTCTGCATACATTGACGCGAGATTCAGGTCGTGAATTGCTGTGATAACGGTTTTACCGCCATCACAAATCGTTTTGAACAAGCCGAGTATCTGCACTTGGTGCCTCGGATCCAGGTGATTTGTTGGTTCATCTAACAGAAACAGAGCCGGGGCTTGTGTGAGGATCCGTGCGATGTCAACGCGGCTCGCCTCGCCGCCAGATAGTGTTGGATAAAGCCGCTCCGCGAACGTGTCGGCTTCAACCTGCTGCAGTGCTTCTTTGGCTATTAAGAGATCGGTAGTGGTCTCTTTTGTGCCGTTGAGGTATGGGTGCCGCCCAAATAGCACAATCTCCAAACTGGTAAACGGGAAGTTTAGGTCCCTTTTCTGTTGAAGATAGGCGCGAAGACGTGCCAATTCTTTTGGTTCGTAGTTATGAATCGGTTTGTCGAAGAGACGAATTTCGCCGGTCGTTGGCAGAAGTTCCCCGGAGATCAATCGCAAAAGTGTGGATTTCCCCGCCCCGTTGGGACCGACAATCCCCCACAACATTCCGTTCTCAATTGTGACGTTGATGTCCCGCACCAACCAATTCTTGCCGATTCGGTAGCCGACCTCTTCCAACTCAATCATTATTCGTACCTCCCAAAACTGCTGTAGAATTAATCCTCTATAGAAAAACCTCACGTTTGAATCTGAGCAGTAGCCACAGAAAGAATGGACCTCCAATCAACGCAGTGACGATACCAACAGGCAACTCAGCAGGCGCAACAACCGTCCGTGAAAAGAGATCTGCTGAGACAAGGAGTATAGCACCACCTACTGCTGAACCGGGGAGGACATACCGATGGTCTGCGCCACCTAAGAGTCGCAGAAGATGTGGGACAACGAGTCCGACGAAACCGATGCCACCTGCCGCTGAAACCGCTGCACCTACCGTGAGCGCGACTCCGAAAACCGACCATCTTTTCAACGTTTCCGTTGAAACACCGAGGTGATAGGCTTCGGATTCTCCCAGGCTCATCGCGTTCAGGGCGGCTGCTTGCCGTGACAATACAAATAACCCTATTACGGCAATCGGCAGCGTTACAAAAACGACGTGCCATGTCGCGCCACCGAACCCACCGAGCAACCAAAAAGTCAGACTGCGCAGCTGCTCATCGTCGGCAAGGAAGGTCATTAATCCGATCCCTGCTCCGGCGAAACTGTTGAGTGCAATACCTGCCAGCAGTAGCGTCAACGTCCGGACTCTTCCTTGTTCCTCCGCAATTTTCCATACACCGACGGTCACGAGTACACCGCATCCAAAGGCAGCGACAGGAAGTCCCCATACGCCTAACGCTCCACCACCGATTAGGACAATCCAGAGCGTCGCACCTAACCCCGCACCTGCTGTGATGCCGATTAACCCTGGATCTGCAAGGGGATTGCGAAAGATGCCTTGTAGGGTTGCTCCCGAGATGGCTAACATTGCACCAACAGCAGCGGATAGGATAACGCGTGGAAAACGCACGTGGACAAGGACAGCAAAACCGTCCTCTCGGAAAAATAGGATTTCAGGGATACGCCACGGTAGAATCTGATATGCACCTACACCTGCCGCAACACATATAGATATTGGGAGTAGACCTACGAGAATGAGGAGGATCTTCGTCCGTTTTTGCATTTTACTTGAGACCTACGCGAGAAGGATCATTCGTCCGTTGCAGCAAAGTGTCCCTCTGTTTCATAGATGCCTCGGAACAGATCAAGCGCAGCGCGTCCACAGCGAGGACCGAATCCCGACAAGTATTGTCCATCCAGCGTCACGACGCGTCTGTTTTGTCCAGCGGGCGTGTGTGCCAAGCCTGGCAGTTTGAGCAGTTCATCAACACCACCAATGGATTTCAGACCTGTGGTAAATAGCACATAGACATCCGGTTGTGCAGCAATTACCGCTTCCGCTGTCATCGGTTTATTTCCTTTGATGTTTCCTGCGGCATTTTCGGCACCAACAATATCAAACATTGCTCCTGGAGCGGTGTCGGTCCCTAACACCAAAGTCGTTTGTGTCCCGCGTAGATAGAGGAACAGTGCCTTCTGTTTCGGCTGCTCTTTTTGGGAAGCGAGTTTGGTTTCCAACTGCTTGATGTCCGCATCTAACGCCTCTACCAATTCCTGCGCTTTCTTCTCGTGTCCGACTGCTTTACCGATCGTTAATAACCGTTGTTTGGCAGTCTCAAAAGAGCGGGGTTCCTTAAGCAATAAAACATTTACGCCTGCCATGCGGAGTTGTTGCACAACTTGCGGTGGTCTCACGTCGTCCCGTCCAATCACGAGTGTCGGGTTTAGGGAGAGGATTCCCTCGGCGTTGAGTCCATACTGATATCCAACGCTTGGAAGTTTCTCCTTTACGCCTTTCGGGTACGTTGATGATGCATCGCAACCAACCACATTGTCGCCGACCCCCAGTGCGAACAGGATTTCGGTAGTACTGCCGTTGAGACTCACAATACGTTCTGATGATGTGATGGCTACGGTTTTGCCCTCTGCATCTGTGACCTCAATTGCCACTGCGACAGCAAGGCAGAGTAGGGCACCCAATAGAATAAAGATCGAAACGCTTAATACCCACGCTTTGCATAGGTCTGAACGTAAGGTTTGCATTAGGTCCTCCTTTTATAGTGAAATCTGATAAAACCAGCAGCAATGTGGACTTGAAAGAAATCTCTTTACGCGGAGTCCTTGACAATACGCTTGCGCCAGTTTAAAAGAACCTTTTAGAAATGAGTCGCTGGGTATGGAACGCGTTTGAATTAAGGAGATTCATACGAAATTGTGCCATTAAGGCACAATTTGTCTTTGCTTACATTTGTTCCGTGCCCAACGCCTCATGAACTCGTTGTTCGGTTGTTCAGTGTAAAGTTCTTTGTTGTACTGACTTTAGAAATTACGACTGCCGTCCGGTTGGTGGACATATTCAAATGTGACGAAACCACTGTCCTTCTTGTTTTCGTTATCTTTGTAGTATCCAACAAAATGGACTTTGGCGAATGTGCCATCAGCGGCTTTAATCACAAACACTCGATCTTCCAAAGGAAGAATCCAGTGTGCTGGTGGTCCGGTATAGATATACCAGCCCTTTTCACTTTGCGGAACGATTGCAAGCGTGTCTTCTGTATCAGAGAGGTAACCCTCCTCAGGTGCTACAGTTACCGCCTCAAATGTTGTTTCAGTGAGCATAACAACACCGCCCATCCCTGGTCCACTGACACCGCTGTTTAATTTAACTTTTGTTATCTGGAACCCGATGTCCCACGCCTCCGAATTTTCGGCATCTGCAACATCAACAACATCTCCAGACGCAAAAGAGAAGTATGCCCACGCTTCTCTGTTCGTCGCATCGATCGTAAACGTTACCGCTTCTGGTCCAATGGGTTCCTCAGCGGGTGTCTGAGCATCGGTTTCCGTAGTTACCGCAGGTGTTGAATCCGTGGTTTCCTCCGGCTGAAGCAACTGGTTGAGGTTTTCTTCATCAACGGAACTGCAACTGAAACTGAAAAGGACGACAAAGCCGAGTAGTAACGCGAGGCAGGTCTTGGCAACATAAGCCTGAAGACCGCGCGCTAAAGCATGTTGATTGACAAAATTTCTGACTGTTTCCATGATAATTCTCCTGTCAGGAAGTGTGCAGGTACTTATGCCTGTCTTGCTTCGAGGTTAAAATAGTGTCGGGAAATTGGGCTATTGAAACCCAATTTGTCTCTACTTTATATTCCGAGACACGAAGCCTCGGTGATTTCCCTACAATTCTGGTTAAACTTTCACGAGTTCATCCATGTTTTCCAAATCAATCTCTTCGGTTGTTGGTTTTTCAACCTTCTGTAAAACATGGAGGGCTTTAATAAAAACTTCGGCGACCTGATGGAAATCGCAGGCATCCATAGCGATGTCTAAGGTACGATATTTGAAGTGGATATGACCATCAAGACATTGATAGATGGCGCATACCTCGGTTTGCGATAAAAATTCGGCTTTGTATCCCATTTATAATCTCCTTACGGCACGTTGCAGCGTGCCTACTACTTTGATTTGATTGCTGTCCACATCGTTGTTAGTTTTCGTTTTGCATCAACGCTTGTGGGGACAGGTTCAACAAAGATTCGGGTACCATCGTCTTGCAAAACATATTCGATGCTGACGGTGAAAACCAAAATTGAAGTTATGTAAAGTTGTGGAGCAAGTTTCGGCTTGCAAGCATCGCCGAAAATGAGCCGTGTCATGTCTTCGTATCCTTTTTCGTTAATAGGTTAAAGAGAGACCGCCATAAAATGAACGGCCCGTAAAGCTATAAAATGTCGGAATTTTGAAGTCAAAGATATTGTTACATCCGATTGCGGCTTTGAATATTTTAAAAAGTGTCTTTGAGGCACGAATGTTCCAGATCCAGTAGCTTGGTGCGAGTTCTTCGGGTTCCAATACCTTGTCACCGTCGTCGAAGAAGCCCCACTCGCTGGCATATCGTCCACGTAAGTCAACCTGAACACCACTATTTGAATGCAGATACGCCAATTTGAGTGTGCCGTTGTGTGTGGAACGGTTTAGTAACGGCAATCCGCTCTCCTTATCTGCACCGCGGAGATAAGCATATCCAAGAGTTGAGGTAAATCCACCTATTGAACCGATAACCGCTTCAATGTCAGCCCCTTCTGTGTATGCTGTGCTGATGTTTTGATATTCAAACTTACTTCCGCCTAATGCGCTTTTCCCGATGCGTTCCGCTTCAATCAGATTTTGCAAATCGTTGCGGTACACATGGATCCTACCGAGCAAACCGTTGGATATCTCGTATTCCACTCCCAAATTCCAGTTGTGTGAGGATTCGGGTTGAAGGTTCGGATTGCCCAGGACTTGGTAGCCGGATGTCACATTTGTGAAGTCGAGGTATAGGTTTTTGAAGTCTGGCGCGCGGAACCCTTGCCCATAAGAAAAACGGAGGCGTAAATCATCAGTCACCCGATACATGCTACTCAACTTTGGACTGAAATGAGTGCCAAATTCGGAGTGAACGTCCAAACGTCCACCAATGACAAGCGCGAACGCTGAAATAGGACGGAATTGGTTCTGGATGTAGAGGGAATTCGTCAGAAGCCCACGTTCTCCACCTGTGATCCGTTGGGATTGCAGGTTCTCAAGCGTAACCTCGCCACCCAAGGTAAGTTGATGTTTTCTCCAGAGCTTGGTGTCAAACTGAACTTCGCCTTTGAGCATGTCTTGAATGTTGAGGTTTTGGGAGTTTGTTTCCTGTGTTTCTCTGTTGATAACGGTTGATTCGTCGTCGTATCGGGTTGCGTAGATTTTTCCAGTCAGTAGGGTAGAAGACACATTCTGTAGGTTCTCGAAACCGAATTCATGTTCTACACCCATGCTCCCACTGAAGCTTTCGATATCACCGAATCTGTCAAATGCGATGGGACCGTTTTCGCTGATCCCCTCCTGGTCCTGTGTAAAATATTGTCCAGAGAACACCAGATTGGTTGCTGGCGTAAGTTTATATTCCGTCCTCGCAGAACCTGTCACATTGGCATAGCCGTCGATTGTAGTCGTAAGATCGGATGTGTCCAGATCGATTGGACTTCGGCGGTTGCTACTTAGTGTCAAGAGTGTGCTCAGTTTATGGCGTTGTAGTTCAAGTGTGCCTCGACTGTCGAGGGTGCTGTTTTGCTCAAAATTTTGGGAAATCTGGACGGAAAAAGGTGAAGTCGCTTTGCGGGTGATGATGTTAATAACGCCGCCGAGTGCAGCGTTTCCGAAGAGAGAAGCGGTTGCGCCTTTCACGATTTCTATCCGTTCAACGTTTTCGACAGCGAGCCGTGCCATGTCAAGTTTTCCTGCGATACGTCCAATTTGTGGTTCACCATCCACGAGAATTAGCACGTATTCGGAGTCAAACCCTTGGAGTTGAACACCGTCGCCGTGCCCATCGCGATGGATAATAATACCTGCTGTATGCTCTAATACCTCTCCGATGTTCTCTGCTCCTGTCGCTTCGATCTCCGCGCGTGTAATGAGGTTTGTAATAACAGGTGTATCTTTCAGGCGTTGTGGTGTCCTTGTTGCTGTCACCACGACTGGTTCTAATTCCGTAGCACCATCGGTTTCGGAGGTATTGTCGCTGCTCTCGGCTGAACTCAGTAGCGCGAATATAAGCACCCCTAAAACACAGTTTAGCAATATACGTAAAAGCCATCTGGCAGTAGCATCTGAACGGTGTGTTTTGTTTGAAAGCATAATTTTTACCTCTTGCGTTCGTTAGAAAGTTCGCCAAACAAAGACAATAGCAAGGGTTAAGGATCCGAAGATAAGCCCCGCCGCAAGCAGCCGTGGTCCATGTAAACGTGTCCAAAGCAATATACCGCTGAGGGCAAGGATAATTAAACTACTCGCAATCGTATCGGCGAGGAGAATCCACGCAACACCCATTCCACTCGCCATGTGCAATCGATTGAGAAAGGCAAATATATTCCTATCAAACTGCCTGACAGTGGTGTAAGCGTTGCCGACCCAATACTCTGCGCTATAACTCCGTTTCGGATTGCTAAAACTGACGCTCCATCTTTCGGGTTGCGTGACAGATTTACCGCCCCAACTAATTTCTCGCGGTTCCTGTGAGCGTGCACGACTCCATTTTTTGTCGAGATCGAGTTCTACTTGCAGCCATGCCGCGAACGCCTCGACATTTTCAAATTTGTAATCTGGCAGTGAGAGTTCCCGTTTCGTCTGCTCGGTTTTGGCGGCGTTAATTTTTAGGGTCCCTCGGTGGTTGAGTAGGATACCGGTAACACCGAACAGGATGCCCAAAGTCGCTCCCCATAATCCAAGCCATGCATGTGTTCGTCGGAGCCATTTGAGAAATGCGCCTCTACTCCATGATAGAGGCAGAAAAGCATAAGGTGAACGTCGACGCTGTTTCTCCAGTTTTTTTACCGTTTTTTCAGTTGGTGCTGTGTCTGTAGGACTTGGCATGTTCGTCTCCAAATTCTCTTGACAATCTCAATGCTGATAGCGTATTCTAATTAAGGCAGAAAAGGCATCGGGCATGCGCGAAGCACCCGTGGTACGCAAAACGCTGTCGATTCGTCATCGACGTATGTGTGATTCCTCAGAAACATGGACATTAGCTAACAATTGGCAGTTGGGAGCATGTCCTGTTTCTTGCGTCGCTTTTTCTGCTCCTATTTTGCTTTAGTGAACCTTGAAAGGACCTCCCGGTGGTTCTTCTTTTAACTCAGGTCGAGCGGAATCGAGGAACACCTCGTGAAGTTCAAGTTTGTTGGATTGCGTGAATGCTTCTTTCGGCAACGTGCCGGATTGGGCGTGCCCTTTACGGAATTCTTCGGATTCTACCCAGTTTTCAAAATCCTTTCGTGATTCCCAGAGTGTAAAAACGATATACGGATCCTCCTCATTGACCGGACGCAGTACCTGGTTGGAAATAAATCCGGGCATTCCGTCAACAAGACGCGCACGATTTCGGAACCGCTTCTCAAATTCGTCCTGGTATTCAGGGGCGACATAGATTCGGTTCGCAACGGTTATCATGTACTTTCTCCTTATTATTGAGAATGAAACTCATTATCATATTTGTGGTGCGGCGGGGTATCCTGTTCCCCGCCGACCCTGTGGAGGAATATGCTATACTTCGGCGGATATGATTTTAGTACCCTTTGGTAAGCATCTTCTTTTGAATCTCCACCCGTGGAGGAATATGTCCGAATGCTGTCTTCAAAATTGAAAATGAGACTCATTATCATTTTTTTAAAGCCAAGCATTCAAGCAATTTTTGTATCAACACTTATATATTATAAGACATTCCATAAACCGATGTCAAATTTTTTTTTATCAGTTTTGACCACAGTTTGATTATAACATATTACAATGTGCATTGTATTATACAAAATGTCAGTTTTATTATCAAGAAAAATGGCGAATTTTGTTTTTTGGGTCAAGTAAGCGATGCTGAAGCCTTAAACATTTACAATTTGTTCGACCACTTCTCTTCCTGCTCTAAACAGATCATGCAAGTGCAAATAGCGAAACAGTGAGCTTCTACCGGTTAGATGTAGATTTTCAAACCTTTTGAAGTAGGCAACGAGGCGCGTCACGTTTTCTTCAAAGTCTACTTCAAGCACGGGATAGGCGAATGGCAGCTTGTAGGTTTGATAGTGAATAACTTCTTCTGGCAATAGTGGTTTAACGCGCTGTAACGCTTCCCATACCTCGGTTTGCAGTGCCGTTTCTGGCATATTCCACACGGCATCCTCGCTGTAACAAGGCAGTTCCAGTACGACGACTGTTTGTCCTTTAGGTGCCATCTCAGGGCTTCGGTTTTTGGGTTCATACAGGCGCGTGAATGGGAATTTTTCACTCGGAAAATAGAGCGAGGCATTCGATGAAAAAGCCTCACGGTTCAAGCAGAAGACACAAAGCACGAGATGTCGGTATTTAATTTTGTCCGCAACAGCACAAAGTTCTGGAGGTGCTGCTGGTTCTAACATCCGAACCGAAAGCGTTAGAGGTAGTGTATTAATTACAGTAGCGACTGGGATTTCAACGTCGTCATTTAGGACGATTCGCTCAATTTTTTCGTTTTTATGAATTAAGCGATTGACTCGGTGCTTCAATTTAATGTGTTTGTCGCCGATGAATTCGCACAATTTGTCGCTAATCATGCCGATACCGTGTCTCGGATAAAAAAACGATCCATCTAAGTGTTTTGGGTTTTGAGGTGTCCCTAACACAGTTGAACGGAGAAAGTTCCGTAGATCCAATCCTTTGAGTCGGTTACCAGTAATGGCAGTAGAAAGATTGCATGGTGGCTGTCCCCACAATTTTTCGGAATAGTTTAGTAGAAACCGTTCTGCCAACGTTTTTCCGTACTGATTGATAGCGAACTCCCCGAAATTCTTTACCTGTTTTTTGGGGTTACTATATAGATTTTCCCACGCGATTTTCAATAAGGTTTTCGTCTCCAGTTTTTCGACCAGATCGCTCAGTAAAAGCGGAAACCGGTAGAATTTTCCTTCAAAAAATATCTCACTCGGTGCTTCTACCCGTAACAAATCATTGCCGAGGAGATTTTTTACCTCTTCAGTGACCTGCGGATCTTTGTCGTGGAAGCGGTGCGCACCGGTGTCGAATCGGAAATCGCCGTTTTGCGAAACACGAGGTCTACAGTCTGTCCCCTTAATCTTGAGTGTGCGGCAATTTCCACCAGCGTGTTCGCCTGCTTCAAAAATGGTGAAATTGAGACTGTGTTTCTTGGCGTAGTATCCGGTTGTGAGTCCAGCGGGACCACCGCCAAGAATATGCAGATCCGTGGTTTTCATTGTGTTTGTGCCCTCTGTAGACTCAGTACTCATATAAGGGTAATTCGGGCCACATCCGATTCATGTATGGGTTATGATAGAAGGTCTTTTTCACTTTGGGTTCCCGGTTTGGCAGTGGACTTCCGATAACAACCAATCCGGTTTTCACTTCATCGAGTTGGGCAAGATCAGCCTCGCTTTTAATGGGTATATAGGTCGCCTCTATTGCTTGAGAAACCAAGTAGTACTTAATCAACGGCACGGATACAATATACGGTTTATCATCCTGTTCGAGTTGTTTGCCACGTAGGTATTCGTGTATCTGGGCAATCGCTGTTGGTTTTGTGTGTTGGACAACCATATTTAGCGTGACATAACTGTAACAGAAGAAAAAGGTGATAACAGCACCCCAAGCCATCGGTTTACCGAGTCTGTTATTGAGCGGCGTTTCTACAATTCGGTTACAGGCGAACGCAGTGCCCACTGCTAAAAAAGGTAGCAGCGGTAAAACGTGTCGGCTTTTATAGATGACGTTCTGCCCTAAGAATATCCATACAAGGTAGACAGTACAACCAATAAAGATAGGGTTCAGAAATAAGGAATCATCTCCGAGAAGTTTTTCTGTCGTCCATTTTCTGAGTGTTCGCCAGTTAGAAACGACAAGAACCGCGATTATGATTGTCGGACAGGCAGTTATAAGATGACGACCGCTCCAATAAAGTCCAAAACCATCTGCCCACACGCTCTCAAAAAGTTTCGTCAGACGGAGCCACAATTCGGAGTTCGTGGAAACAGTGCCGCCGAAATCAGAAAAATGTCCGTGGCTTTGTGTCTGTGCGGCGGTTATCAACGCGTTCCAGCCTGTTATCCAGAGCAGTGGAATAAGCCAAATGAGAATCCCGATAACTCCTGCTATGATGCATTTCAGTCGTCCAGGGTGCTTTAACCGAATTAATAAGGCAGGCACCAATAGTGGAAAATAGGAAAGTCGTATCCCCAGCAAAATACCAGCGAGAAAGAACCCGACAATGTTGCGGAAATCCTCCTTATCTTCCACTGGTACTGTTGTAAAGTAAAGGCTTGCCAACAGGCACGAAACACCCATCGCATCCGGCATATAGCGATTGCTCATCAACCAGAGCAAAGGATTCATGAATACTACAAAGATAGCGATTTTTCCCAACAGGGTAGTACTTTGGATCCTCGCAATTTTCAGTGTAAAGTAGATTGTGAAAAAGGTTGAAAGACCGCCAATGAGTGAAAATGCTAACGCATAACGACGGATAACTGCATAAAGAAGTTTAGCGATATAACAGAAAACAGGATACGCTGGGAAATGCGGTTGCAACTTGGCTACATCGTAGTCTACCATACTCAGCGCAAAGCGGAGACTGTCTAAATCCTCAATGTAATAGATAGTGCTCAGCAGTCGAGAACCTATGCAGCTGATAAATACAAGACTCCAGACGAAAAGGTTGGAAGGTTGGAAGATTGGAAGGTTGGGGGGAGAGCCTCTTTGTCCAGCCTTCCAACCTTTTATCCTTCCACCCAAGTTTCTTCCATCCTTCCACCTGTTCATTCTTCTAAAGCATTCTCCTCTCTAAATCGATGCCTACCAGTTGTCCATATTGGTGTTAGAGAATCCATAAGCTGCTTGCAGGACATCCTTGGCTCGCTTGTAGTTGGCGACTTGTGTATTATAGACGTTGCTACCCCGGTTTCTCATATATCGGTGCTTTTCCCATAATACCATGCAATTCCGCGAGTTGTCCATCAGTAATCAACCGAAAAGGGTTGTACTGCAAAGCGACGGTATATCCCTTCATCTCTGCCCAATGTTTGTTTAAGTTGGTAATGTTTTCATCTGCTGTACCTAACGCCGACATATCACTGAGTGTGTCGTTGATGTAGTGCACCACAGTTGCTGCGATAACCTTTTCCATGCCGTTTGCTGCGGTTTGGCGATGCGCACTGATTTCCGCGACCGTGCCTTGATTTGTTATCGCTGTTCTGCCAGCAAGGAAGGCGTTGAAAATCTCTTGTGTGAAATCCACACCCGATCCGCCTTTATCCCGCTTACCAGCGTTTCTGGAAAGCCCGAAGTTATATTCCGATTTGAAGTCGATGCTTCCATCACCGTTAGAATCGAACGTGAAATCATCAACACTTCCGGCGAGTTGATCATCCGTGTATCGGGAATAGTCACGAGCGGCACCGAAGTACCCGAAGGCTTCGTCCCATGCGTGTTCCATTGAGGTATATGGGTCGGTCCCATCTCGTGCTTCACTATTGTCGCGTTCAAGCAAACCACCGAGATAGACACCTGTCGCTTGGTAGTAAGGCACCGCGCCGATGAGTACCTTATTAATCATCTGCGACATGTCAACACCGTCATCGGTGGTATAAGCCATTGGTGTACCGAGTTTATCAGAATCTTGCGAATTGTCCGCAATACCCTTGAACCATTCGCGCACCAAATCATCTGCAGTCCGGTTGTAACCGATAACCATCTCATCTGAAATTTTGCCGACAAGATTTTTTCCTGTCGAAAGTGCTGAATAGTGGCTTTCGCTTGCAGAGAGTCCGCCTGTTGTTGTCAACGTCTTTAGGTTAAGCGCATCGTCATATTCATAAAATTTAAGCAGATCCGACACGGCAACAGGGCGCGCGCCATCTTTTCCTACACTGTCAGTGGTTGATTTCAGGTCTTGGAGCAGCAGATTACGTACAACCTGCCCTGAGTAAGAAACACTGCTTTCGCCTTCCATAAAGCGACTGTCAAAAACGTACGCTTGTGGAACTGCGATTGTGGCAGTGCCGTCTTCTAATTCTTCAGCATCGTCCTCTTCGTCGCTTCCACAGGCGGTGAGAAATAGACTCGCAACGGTTAGCAACACAGCTAGCCATTGTAATTTTTTTGTCAGGGAAATCATGTTTTCTCCTTTATAGAACTTACGCGGCTTTCTTTGCTGACGAGGTTTGAAACCTCACTGGCGGTGGACGTGCTGTCCGGTTTCATCAGAAACTTGCGTAAGTTCTACTTATAGTTAAAAGTGATAATGAATCTCATTATCTTTGAAATTATTCGTTGTTGATAGGGACACTTTGATGAAGATGAGGTTTCAAAAATAATAGGTATCTTATAGTATACTCTCTTCAGGATGCGCCCAAACTATAAACCTTGCTTGATACCAAAAAGTATCTGTCGTCTCGGTCCAATCAGGATGCCCGAGCTCAGGTTGGCTTCGGGTTGGCCCGCATTTGAGTGCAGCCGCGACCCGATGTATACGTGATCGAGAATGTTTTTGGCAGTGAAAAATATCTGCCACTGTTTGGTGAGTCTATAATCTATACTTGCATTGAAAATTGCGTAACTCGGAATGGTACCGGTATCTCCACGGTTGAGCGTCCGTTTTAGATTCTCAAAGTCGGTAAAGACTTCGTCCACAAACCGCATATCTGCGCGCATGCGGATGACATCTCCGATCCGTTTTGACAATCCTACTGTAAAGGTGTGCCGTGGAGCGTAGGGCAATTCGTTGCCTTTTAGTTCCACATCCACGTTACCAGCGATAGTAGCGGATTTCACGATACCGTCAACAATGTTTGTCTGGAGATATGTATAAGAGAGATTGAAGTCAGGCAGTACAGACACGAATTCTGATATGCCCAATGTCAGTGCGGTCTCTAATCCTGACAGGTCAACCTTACCTAAGTTCTTGAAAGCCGTGCCGCGTCCAGCTGCAACTAAATCTTCGACCTTAATCAAAAATCCAGCAGTTTCTACGACGACCCCTGGTACCCATGACCGGAATCCTACTTCCATATTCCAACTTTTCTCAGGTTTGAGGTCAAGTCCACCGGTATCAATGTTCTGACCGAAGTTCGTAATTTTCAGCGCGCCGCTGGAGGGTGCTGTGTACCCTCGATGAATACCGCCGAAAAGGCTGAATTGTCCGAACTCGTAGTTTGCACCGATTCCCGGCAACAGCACCGACGAGACCTTGTCCGCAAACACCGAGCCGCGTAACCTATCGACGCGATCCTGCTTAAATACCTCAAAACGCAAGCCCGGTGTAACAGTCAACCTATTAAAATTCATCTGCTCTTTGGCGTAAAGTGCCAAGGCGATTGTTTCGTAATGGTGACTCTGCCCTACAATGTTCACTGGGTCTGTTTCAGAACCGGGAGTGCCAGTGTAGTAGATACCATCACGAGCATCCGGCGCGTTCCCAGTTTTCTTGTCGTCAATAAAGCGTTCCCAGTGGACTCTACCTCCGATTTCAGCGCGACCTAAATTTCCGGCAATTCCGTGGTTAAGAGCGTAACTCTGCTCAAGTCCACCTACGTAGAAAGTGCGGAGGATACCGAAGTTGCTTTTCCCATTGCCGGTTCTGACGAGGTCACCTGTTTGGAAGTACGGCACCGCTACCAAGTTCCCAGTTTCAAGAGCCGTGGGACGCACGAAAATATCGTCCTCACGCCACCACCGTCGATCGAACACGCTTGTATACAGCGTCGTATTACTGACGAGATTTGTTGAAATTTTGTTGGTATAGATGAGGTCGAGTGATGTCCGCAGGATCTTGAAATTGTCGTCCTCTTTCGGATTGAAATTCGGATCTGTTTTGAAGGAATACTCTGTGAGACCGGTATACGTTGCATTTGAGTTTCGAAATTACCGTTGAGTTTGAGGTAGAGTGTCTTTTCCTCACTCAGTTGGAAAAGTGTTTTTACTGTCCCATTTGCCTGATCAAATGTATTGTTTTCTCTGAAGCCATTTCCGTGTTTGTAGAGGAGTTGAACATCCGACACGACTTTTTCCGGATTGCCGATACCTCTCCACTCCGAAAATGCGCTGTAGTACCCGTTGTTCCCCGCCGTTAGTTGACTCGAGAATCCCTTTGTTCCATCCGGTTTTCGTGTCGTGTAGTTGATAACACCCCCCATTGTCTGTGGTCCGTATCGGAGTGCTGCACTGCTTTTAATTACTTCGACTGCATCGATCCGGTCTGCCGGTGGATTGTAGTAAGCATTCGGGTAGATGTAAAGGGCGGGTTGTATCGGGACACCATCTTCCAATATAAGGACGCGAGCACTTCGACGAGGGTTTAGACCTCGGATACCGATGCTCAAACGAGAGTTGCTAAAGCCGTCATCTGCGTAACCGTTAATACCCGGTATGAGTTCAAGTAATTCTTGTGTTCCAACGGGTTTAATGAGGTCAACGGTGTCTGGTTCCAACATGCTCATTGTTCCGGGAAGTTTTCTGTGCTTACGCGACGATTCGCCGATAATTTCTATCGGTGCAAGTTGGAAAGTTCGGCTGGACAATGAAATGTCCAACTTGTGTGTTGAATCGGGTTTAATCGCAAGCATCTCCGTGTGGCGATTATAACCTATTGCGCTGACCTGAATCTGTTTTTTTCCCCTGAACATCCTGAGTGAAGCGGAAGCTGCCATCTTTGTCTGTCGTTGTTTCTGCTAAGATTCTGTCCGTCCGACTCAATCTTAACAACGGCACCCCAGATTGGTTGCTTTGTCTCTTTATCAATTACCATCCCACTAATTTCAGTTGAACCTTGACAAAAGTCCGGCATTCCTAATAGGAGAGTAAAGATGATTACAATTGCTGCTGTCCTCATACAAATTTTTGAAAGCCTGAAAGTTGTCACCAAAAGTTGATACATTGATTCTGTTTCCTATGCGTTCAAAAGAGTTTTGGATTTGTAATTGTGACGCGATTGTTGCTGATTTTATTTTTCTGTTCATCTTTAACCGTATTTCCCGTGTTCTGGGTTCCACCAACTGGTAAATTCGTGTTGCCGTAACTGCCGCCCTCTTCAGCAGCTTCGGTTTGTGGGGCGAGTATGGGATCGCTTTCACAACCGAGCAAAGCTAAACTAGTTGCTATGACGAATACTAATAGCAAACTCCTGAGTGTAATAGAGGTTAAGTTCATCATCTAAATCCTTAATCTGATACTGTTATATTGAATTGAAACTCATTCTCGTTATGTGTTAGCACTAACGGATGTTGGTGCGAAAATACCTTTTTTACAAAGACTCTAAGAACGCGATGAGTGCATCACGTTCTGTTTTTGACATCTGTTCGACGGCTTGCCGCGATGCTTCCGCCTCCCCTCCGTGCCAGAGAATCGCTTCCATCAAATCTCGCGCCCTCCCGTCATGGAGGAAGTTGGTATGACCGTTAACCCTTTTCACTAAACCGATACCCCACAAGGGTGGTGTCCGCCATTCGCGACCGTTGGCATGAAAATCAGGACGATTGTCCGCTAATTCCGGTCCCATATCGTGTAGCAACATATCCGTGTAAGGATGAATTGTCTGGTTGCTCACCGAAGGTACGCCAGCTAAAACGCCCGTTCTTAACGTCGGGATGTGACAACTTGCACACTGCGCTTCGGCAAAGAGTTGCTCGCCCTGCTTGACCTGTGGATCGTCCACGTTGCGTCGCGCTGGCACTGCCAGTGTTTGAACGTAGAATGTCACCACGTCCAAAATCTCGTCGCTCACTTCTGGTGTTGCACTATGTTCAGTGAGTTGTGATTGCCCTGCTGAGTTTTCCGTCATGAATAGGGATGTAGTTATGCCCATATCGTCATTATATGCAGCTGCCACCTGCTGAAGAAGTGTCGGTTGATTCGCTTTCCACCCGAAACGTCCCAAGGTGTAACGCTGCGCAACAACATCCCACACGTAATTCGGCTTACCTGATATACCGTCTCCATCAGCATCTGCTTCGTCTGCGTAGGCAAGAATGGCATCTTCAGGAATCGCTTCCAGCAAACCGAGTCCGAAGACGGCTGGTGCGACACGTGGCGATACTTCGACATCTTCTGGTAGCGGCTGATAGGTTTCCGTAACAGTATAATTCGGATAACGCAAATGCACACGCGTCCCGTCTGCTGTTGTTAGTGTTTGTTCGGTATAATCAATCTTAATCTTACCCTCTGGAGCTGTTCCGAAAATGGCGCGGTTGTTAAGTTGTGTACCGAATCCTGGTACGGGGGTAGGAGATTGCCCGTCCATCGCATCTGCTGGCTTCGGAAGACTGAGCCTAAAGAGCATGGACACAAATTTCTCATCGACTTTTGGTGGTCGCCCACGACCATCCCGGGTATGACAGTTGATGCACGAAATGTTGTTGTAGATAGGTCCCAGCCCAGGGTTTACTTCCGCAGGGGCTGTCACAAAATTGGCTTCAAATTCGACATCACCTTCGAGATGCTTTTCAAATGCTATGGAAGAAAGATTAGGAGCAGGAATTGAGAACGCATGGCTTGATTCATCAAAGATAGTCGTCTCACCACCAGAGAACTCGCTCGTCAAAAATACCGGCGTTGATTCTACTGTCACCGGTGACTCGGAATCACACGCGCTCAACAGAATTGACATTAAAGGGATTAGGAATAGTAAACTGTGAAAATGTTTCATCTCTTTCGCTACTGATATCATAATAAGGCTATAAATGTGTGGTAAGGGAACAGCCAAACGGCTGTTCCCTGCAAAAACGAAATAGCCCATTCGCATTTACATATTTCAGAGTGAACTCTCTTCTACGAGATATACATTAATTAAACTCGCTTGACGTAACAAGTGTGAGTATATCTTGTTCGAGTGTCTGTTGCACTTTACTGACCGCATCGATCGCAGCTTGGACAGCACCACGGTTCGCTGTAATCGAATCACGGAACGGATCCGGAATTGCGCCGATAGCATCAATCGCTGCCTGCACCTCTTGCTGGAAACGAGCGTCTAACGCTGCATCCTTACCGTTCACAAATCCGTTGATCCCTTTTCCATAGACGTTCTGAATCCCACGGATGTTGTTTTGAAAATCCGCGATGGAGTTGAAACTAAACTGAGATTCAACAAGGGTTGTATCGGATTCGTTGTAAGGGTCAGATATTTTACCGTTCGCGACTTCATCTGCGATGACGATCATACCGTTGACGACTTCTTGCACTGCTGCACTCTGTGAGGGATAGACAGCACTGCCCGTGCCAGCTTGGCAACTGCGCTGACGAAATTTTCGCCTTCTGGTGCCCATGCTAAACGGAGTTGAGAGGTACTCGCCTTGAGATTCTCTGTCGTTGAAACAAGGTACTCCAGTTCACGATCAGTTATATCTGATGCTTTGCGTTGGTTACCTTCGCGAAACAACAGGAATTCAATTGTGTGAAAGCCTTTCTGTGTGTCTTCTAATCCACTGACAAATCCACTGTTAAGGAATCACCGCTGTCCAGAACGGATTGTAGATTAACACGATCAACGGGCCAGCTGTCGAGTGCCGGATCGAGACCTTGTGTGTCTACGGGGCCGAACAGAAATGCTTCGCTCTGTTCCCAAGGTATTCGAGTAGCCACCCACGCTTGCTGTGCTTTTTCGAGATTCCCTTGCGAGGTATCGTCTTCCAGTGCTTTAACAGCGGATAAAAGTGCCCCCGCCTTATTATCCAGATCCGTATAGGTGGGTAACACGATGTTATTCGCAAAATCGTTGAGCATCGTGGTAGCATCAAAAGTTTCAGCATGGTCGTGATCGTCATGCTCATCTGTTTCGTCCCTGCCGCATCCCACAACAAAAGCGGATGCAAGGAGCAAACAACAGAACAGGGTCCAATGAAAGCAAGTCTTTAGAAACTTGCAGGACTCTAATGTATAAAGTTTCATAGAAACCTCCATGGTGTGGTTATTAGTCTTCAGTTAGTGAAAAAAGAAGCGACTGTCCATCAGTTACCTCTTTATTAACTGATAACCGATAACTGAAAACTGACAACTATTATCAATATTGAAAACCGAAACCGAGTGCGAAGGTATTTTCCTTATTTTTGTCCTTCGCCGCTAACCGTCGAAGGGAGTAATGGCTCTTGAAAACCATCTTTGGATGGACGTGGTAGTTAATACCGAAAGTCCACGTACGTCTTTCCCACCGCGGGTTGTCGAAGATAATCCCTTCAACACTCGCCATCGTATCGTAATAATCGTAACGCACGAAGACATCTAAAGCCTTATCTGAAGGGGTGTCCTTCAGATCACGATGTTCCGCGCTGTTATTTGATTTCCTGAAAAATGATAAAATATCATAGCCCGCCTCGATGTACCAACCCAAGGCTGAGCTTCCTATCGGTGTCCGCTTCACATTGAGGTTATTAGAGAGCGTTCGGT
>CAUJRU010004330.1:0-18662 GCA_963277665.1 Viscum album | reverse complement strand
TTAACATTTTTATACTCACAATTTCAATTATATAAAGACCAATGAGAGATCTAAATATTCAATCTTACCTATTTACAATAAATATCTATGAATAAGTGATATATGGGACAAAATCACCATTAAAATTCATTTAGTGGAGTGATATTGTACTCCAACCATAAACCCCAATTCTTAAAAGGAATATCCTAGTAGTGTCTTAGTGAACTCATCAACAATATAGAGCTTGGTAAGAATAAAATACAACATTATCTTTCATTTATTCACCAACTCCTTATGGAATTAATAGTTTATATAAATATTCTATGATCATGAATACAATATAAATTTTTTGAATGATTAATACAACAATGATTATCACATATCATAAGTATTATTAGCTTCAAATTATCATTGTTATTCTCTAATTGAATCTTTATACACATTTGTTTCATTTTATATTGAGTAACATCAATATAATCCACCTCTGAAGTACTCATGTTTCCTAATTTTTTTCATGGAATAAATTTCCACACACATATCTGAAATAAATAAAACTACATGAGATGGTGATTTTCTATCATCCATATTTGATTCCAAATCCACATTAGTATAACCATCAGATCAATATTTCCATTAGTATCATATTACATAACATAATTCACCAAGATTTGTATGTGTATGAAAATTATCTTTGCAGCCAGAATATATATTTCTTTTTGTATACATTGAAATGTTGAACATACCGTAACAATATAAAATAAAACATGTCATGATGTTGGAAAATGGAGAAAAAACACCCTATAATATTTTTGAACACACTATAATCTACTTTCTTTCTATATTAATCCTTTGATATCATTATTCCTACTAAAATGGTTTAAAAAAAGTTTAATCCTCCAGTATAAACATGATAAAAATTAATCAATAATGCATCTCCAAAGACAAATGAATATGAAAAATATAATGGTAAATTTGTAGAACTAATAAATACATAATCTCTCTAATCATGGACATATCGAATAAAATTTTATTTCTAAAGTACATTCCCTGATTTTTTTATTTCCATAAAAAATAGTATCATCAACAAATAAATTAATTATAAATGATACCACATTATCTTTTTTAATATACAGGTTGATATCCAATATGTTTGTCGAAAAACAAATTACTATAAAACATGATTCTATACCTCACTACAATAACCTTGTGGATTTCAATAAACTGGACAATGAATTTTAAATTTAAAAAATATATCCTTTATTTCCTCCAAGAATGAATGAATTGGGTTTCCCAATATACACTTTTTGTTTCAATTATATATTATGTAAGGCTACCATATAATCGATTTTAATGATAATATATCATATTTGTTACCAAATAAAATGAAATTATCTAATCGTATAAATCTAAAATACTTGTGAGAATGTCTCATAAATTCAATTTATTCCATACATGAAAATCCTTTTCACATGAGACAATCCTTTCTTCTCATAACCTCTCATTTCTCATTTTTCTTGTCATAAAACACCCTCTATGTTTCTATGATATTCATGTTTTTGGAAGGGATAAATATAATGAAAGCTCATTTTTCATTATTTAAACTATCTTATTGTTCTTAATATTGATCCAATCGTTATATTATAAATATCATTTCACATTCTCTAGGTCAAAATGACAAAAAATGAGGTTTATGTTATTTTCAAATAAAATATAAGTAGTTTGAATAAGTTTTTCTTAATATAAAATAATATTTTGGACTTCGACATACTTTTTGAACATTTTATGAGTTTATAAAGGTTAATCATTATCACTATAAATTTTTTAATCCTCTTGTTCAACTTTCAATTCATACGAATTAATATATTTTTTCAAAATCTCATCATATTTATCAACCAATTTTTCATCATCATCATCACTTCAAGAAGATACATCATTACATGTAATAAAATTCTTAAAGAGTTAATAACCCTTCCCATCAACTATATCAATAAATATCCAAGTGTTTTTTTATAAGGGATAACTGCTTATATTAGGATGATAACCAATGAATATACCATCAAATATACTTTAATAAATCTTCACCAGATTTTTTATTTCAAATTGGTAATAACTAGGATGTAAAATAAATGAAAATATTTCAATCATGGGTTTTTATTATAAGACATCTTATATGGTGAAATAAATAAATTGTTTTCGAAAATTCAATGGTTCTCAAACTAATGTGTTATAATAATTTCTGACCTCTTAAAAAATATATGTTTCATGTTCATCCAATATGGATCTATATAATTCCACTAAACATATATTTTTAATTTTATCCACAATACTCAATTATGTGGTATATTGTGTACTAAATTCATGGATAATATCATGTTTTCTGAGGTATGATTCAAACATTATATTGGTGAATTTTCACACTATTGTCTATCATCAACATATTCATAGAGAAACCACAATCCTTTTTTCTATTATTTAAATTTTTTAAAACATATTATATACATTACACATGTATTTTATAAACATACTACCTAAAATATGAGTGAATTCATCAATAAATTAATGTAAATAATTTTCATTTTTTTGATTTCATTCTCATTGGCCTATGAACATATGAATGAATGAACGTTTATAGGTGAGATGTCCCAATATTCACTTTCATGTGGGAATAATTAAAATTATTCGCATTTCAACATTTAGAGAACATTAAATTATCACACTCATTAGTATAATTAAATCATGAACCTTATTTACTTGTTTATTGATACTCATATTTCTATTTAAAATTTGGCCCTTTAATGCCACAATTGAATTTCATTTTTCAATATTGAGTATTAGGAATTTTTAGCATCACCAACCTAAAAGAAGTTTCTCTATTCTCACTTTCCACTCATAAAAATACATCTATATTTATTTCTCCTTACAAAAAAATCATCATCACTACATTAATATTTTTTAATTCATCACATTGTAGAGATACACATAGCATGCTTTTTTAACCAATAAACAAATAAATCATTCTTCTATTTTAGTTTATCAACTCCAATGACAAGTGAACTAACTACCTTTATTTTGGGTGACCAATAATTTTCAATGTTCACGGAATATTATTATCAATTTTAGTTATATCTTAGGTGATTTAAATATATCATCATTAGTGAATAATGACTACTATCCAAGATTCATGGACATTCCTTTTGAGATGCATTGAGTGTTACTTCAATAACCAATGCCTTATCCATTTATTTTTCTTTTATCTTTTGGGAAAATTTTATTATTTAATATTACACTAAATTGTGTGTACAGAATGGTGGGAATATAATTTTAAATTTTAATAAATTATAAAATATTTTGATAACCACTAAGAATGGGGGTAAATTAGTGGTGATATTTTAAAGATTATTCTCTTTTGATATTAATCTCTTAAATTTTTTAGATTTTTTATCATTTTCAACGTTATAAAACTAAAAAAACATCATGTTCAACTTTATTAATATAAATTAGTGTCAAAAATATTTTCAAAGATAACCCCTAGTGTGGCTGGATACATCTTTACCATGGTGACAACCATTTGTCCCTATAAATACACTATAATATTAAGTTAATGAAAATTTGAGAAAACTACCTCTTGACTCATTATATATTACAAAAGATAATTATATTGACTGACATTAGAGAAAAATATTCCATATATTTCAATCCCAAACAATAATGAAAAACATTATCAACATCGCACAATAATTTCATCTAGAAATTTCTTTTATTATTTTCTCTATTTGGTATGTGTTTATATGATGTCTCTCTGACATCATCTAGTATAACTCTATCTCGTGTCCCTGAAAACATTGTTCTATAATATATCAACTATTTAATAATATAAACATGAAGCATGTAAATATCAATAATATATCTACCTTTTACATTATCTATTGGGGACCTCAATCTGGTAAGGCTCCCTTATACTCCTCTACTAAATACCTTCTTATCCATTCACAAAGTGACTAATAGATTGGAATATCTTTGTAATCTAAAATATAATCTCTTATAATCTATTTTTGGTGTATCCATCCAAAAAATATCATATATCACTCTATCACTCTTCCTAAAAAAATAACTATTATTTAATAAATGATTCCATTTACTATTTATATAGATGCACAACATATAGAAAAATGTGGGAACATAAAGGATTTTCTTTCCCAAACAAAATTAAAATTTTAAAACTCTCAATCAACTCAACATCACTCGATGGTTATCAAATATTCTAGACAATTCATGTATGTTCATGAAATCTATAGAAATGAAATCTTTCTTTAAACTTCTGTATGTCATTTAGATAAAAAAATATTGATTCAATAAACACAGTATCATCATTGTTTAGTGATGATATAATGTTTATGCAATGATTATTATACATCCATCCAGTGAAATACTGTTTAATGAAATTCATTAAAACATCATAGAATACTGCATTATTTCTCAATATAGTAAATTCTATCAATTATTTAATATTTTCTTCACCTATCCACAATTTTCTTTGATAGTTTAAATATATCCATTTGATATACATATTAATCAATTAGTATACATTTTATTCTTCCTTTGTCTAATAGAATTGAATTTGTTTGACTTAATAACTCTATACTCTTATCCCCTTATTGAATTATCCTATCATTTAAAAATCCCAGTTTTTATATCATAGATTACTACATCTTCATGGAATTACCTATCTGATGAAATAAAAAAAAATTGAATGATACATGCTTTCCCAATGAACCATTGACCAGTCAAATTGACATTAAAAACTCATATTGTCCTCTTTACGATCAACCAAATTATATTTCCAATACACATCATATTCCTCGTATTTGTAGAACATTAAATTATAATTTCTAATATTACATCATATTATAATAAAAAATTCTTAAAAAAATATCACTGATTGGTTTTAAGTAATCAACTTCATCTGATGAAACATTGATCTTATCAGTGCAACGATTTTTTAAATATTTATAAAAACATTCCATTATCTGGAATGACAATGGATATTTCTTATAGAAGATACTATAATGAATATTAATCTGATAGACATGATCTAGTAGTGTTTATTCGTCAATTTTTTCATTATATTTATAACAATAAACATCTTACTATATCTTTATGTTTGACTACATACACATTGTACTACTCACCCTTAGGACTTATTTCAAATTATTAGAAATGTATACAAACTCAGTGATATGTAATTATTAATATTTTAAAACTAATAAAATTTTTAACTTTAAACATTGTAATAATATATAATGTATCACATGTTTCTCCATGATGTTATAAAAATAATGATCTGCATAAAATCATTTCACATTTTATGGAAACATTCTTTTCAGTTTTATAGAAAGTTTCATTCACCTATATAAAATATTCCTTACCTAAGATACCAAAACATTCAAAATAAAAAAATATTAAAAAAATAATAAACCATTAAAAAATTACACAAATTATCTTCAATATCCCTATTTAGATTTGTTGGAGACATTCGGAACAAATTTATAAAACTTTTCAACCACTCTTTTCTCACATTTTTTCAAAACATAACATTTATAATAAAGAATTTATTGAAACCATAGTATATGTTAAATTACGGTTTTTATGGAATTTCATACCTTAATAAAAAGTAATTTAAAATAAATGTTAAGATAAAATCCCCCTAAACTTTTTATCCCCTCATTTTATGAAAATATCACATTTTGATTCATAAAACATATAAGTAAGGAGTTGTAATTTCTCCTCAAATTTATAAATATAATAAACAAAATAATGGTTTATTTTACTTATAAACATAATTAAGTAATTGGTGGAGGTTAAATATGAATTATCAACCTCAATTCATCAATTCTTTTATTAGTATAATTTTATAGAAGAAATAATAAATTTGATAATTTTTTTAAATTTACTCAAGTATAAATTCTCTACATGAAACATTATCCATTATAAAATGATAATTAATATCAATGTGCACAGATATAAAGTGGTGTATAGTGTTTTTGGAAAGATCAATGGAAATATAATTACCAGAAATAATGTAATTTTTTTTGAACGTTCACTCTCATATCATTTAGTTGAACATTCATCTACATAATTTTTATACAACATGGGTTGTCAGGAAACTATTTTTCTATGTTGTTCTCAACGTAATGGAAATTTTAATCTTAATATTACATCTCCAAAATTATATCAATAAAAATATTCCTTATGATGCCAATTTTGTATCATTAAAATATATATAACAATTATAATTGAAATATATATATGATTTTATACTGTGAATTATTTTATAAAAAATTCTATAAAATAATGTTCCATCATCATTCATGGAAATTATCATATTATACAATAAGTGTTATTCCATTGCACCACATTGATATAATGCACATAATGTAAATAAATATATAATGAACGGTCTTGTAGCATAAAAATAGAGTATGATTCTTGTCATTATTAGGAAATATTTCTAATTAAAATATTTCCCAACATTATTATTACTCAACTTCATTATAAAATAGATATGTATAGAATCTTATATTTAAACTACAATAGATATGTTATTGTAAAAACACATATGCATACTTTTTGTATGATTAATATATTTATATTTCCATATTGTTTGACATAAATTCTCAAAATGAATGATAACTATCTATGAATTAATATTTCTATGCTCTTGTAAATTTCCTCAACAAACTATTCAAAAGTTATCCCGCTTCTCTATTCAAATTTAAATCAACAACACAAAAAATTAATATTTTGGCACATAAGTTCATTTTCATTACATAGAGTATTATATAACGTTTTACTTTTAAAACATAAACAACTTTAGGAAATGTTTAGCTTAATAGTACTACTCTTGTGGATCATTGTTTAACCCATAGAATGCTTTATTCAGTTTTCACACCATGGATCCATCATTTTCAAGTATGGACCCACTGAGATTCAAATTATATGCTTTATAATTAAACTATAAATTTAAGAATGATAAATTATCATCGATATGATAGAAATTATAATTTTCATATGTAGTAAGAACAATGAATATTATTATAGTTTCATGTCTTGTAACATGGTAAAAAATTCATTAAAATCTAACCAATCTACCAGAGAGTAAACTCTGAAAACAATTGAGATTTTTTCTTGATATTTCCTTATATTTTATTATCTTATTTATTAAAACATATTTTTTCGTATAACTTTTATTATAACTTGTCAGGGAACAATATACAAGGTTTCTTATTTCTAAATTTTATTTTTCTATTCACTCAAAATATATACCAATTATTTATGTTAAAATAACTCTAAAAATTAATCTGTTATAGTTATGGAATATGTGATGTCTAATTCTCTAATATCAATTTCCTTCTGTTATGAATAAGTTTTTTTCTATACAATGGTGTTTTTCATATTAAACCAATTTTTATAAAGTTAAAAATATTATTATATTTTATTCATACATAAATATCTTCATCCTAAGAATTATATGAATCATATTTTATATGTTTTGGTTCATTATATTCTTTACTTTTAAAATCTATTCTTGAAGATATCATTCAATGTTATGTAACATTTTCTTTGTCATATTTAACATCTTTTATTTTGGATGTTAAATTCTATATAACATTAAAATCATTTTAATCAACCAAATTATAAAAAAATAAACCATTTATAATTTATTATATGTGGATATTATTATATTAAAATATATTCATCTTCTATCTCATTATACATTCCATGAGATGTTTTTTGGATATTTATTAGGAATTGAAACCAAAAAATTACTATATATAATCATTAATTTTTTCTTATAAAACATTTCATAATGATTATTTTTATATTTCAGAAGAAAAAAAATGCTTTGAACATTAATAGCTTGTAACGCCCCGACCCCAGTTACCCAGAGTCGGTGCATTATTACATAACATTGGCATGATCACAAGAAAGATCAAATCTCGAAAGACCGATTGGTTTAGTAGCCTTGGAAACACTAGATATATTCATAAGTTTTACATTACATCATAAAATGAAAAACTACTACAACAACATAATGTCTCCATAATCCACACTCATATCCCCACATAATATCCCTGCAGGTCATTCATAATTTACTTCTTCACTTCCTGGGAAAAATAAAACATAGAAAAGGGGTGAGCTCAAATGCCGAGTAAGGATAAAAATATAGAGGAAACTTTCATAAATAAGAATAAACATTTAATGCAATGTATAACTAAAACAAAAGCCTTTTAAATATGAACTTTCAACATGGTATGGCATAAATAAAATGAAATAATGCCATTTACTTATTCACATGGATATTCTACTAATCGAATAATCACATGCAAAAATCAATAACCACTTTCATAATGTTGGAATGCATAATGCCAGACTATAATAACCACATAGCCAAGGCCTCGTGCCAAGACTAAAAATAAGATTTTGTCAAGGCCTTGTGCCAAGACACTAGTTTGTCTCATGAGACCTGCCGATGCATCGAGGAGCTATAGCGGGCTCCACCCGTCACATATTAAGTCCAATGCATTCCCATATGAAAAGGTTTAAACATAACATAAACATTCGTATTAAAACTAGCATACGAAATGTCAATACTTTCAACATAAACTATGAATGGTATAAAAATAGCACATCCATAGTCAAACATATCACAAAACCTTCAATACAATATAGAAGTTTTGTATCATAATAAATCAACTTCAAATAATCTTAAAATCCATCAAAGGATGTTGACATAGATGAAATCAAAATTCTTTTTAAAGAAATATCTCCTTTTATTTTGAAATCATTTAAGATCCATATAAAATAAAACATTTTCTTTGAAAATATTCTTATAATCTTGTAAGGGATGTTTTGAAGATTTTATAACGGCGGAAATTAGCCGCACCCGCCGTATAAGTTAAAAAAACATTCTTACCTTAATTCTGTCGAAAAGGTTAAAAAAGACCTTGTTTTGAAAACGACCGAAAGATTCCTTTATAAACCACTTATAAAAGTCAAAAAGGGTATAAATGACTTTAACTCATATTCTAGTAAATAGTAAAAATGTTTTGAAATGCATTTTTAAGAAACATGGATGTGGATGATAAAGAGATCCCAGTAGATTATTACGTATAAACAACCTTGGATAATGAAGAGGTTGTAAAGTAAACCATTACCTTGTACTTTTCCTTGGTTGGGGTAGGTTAAACTCCTGTATAATGGTGAAATATTTGTTATTAAATTATACAAGAATCATATATAATAATATGATATCATATATTATCTTTTAACATTGATTTGTTAATAATATCTTAGAATTATCGTCGTTTCAGGAGTTAACTTACTCATTTTCTTTTATATGTTTTGTTACATAATCCATGGTTGTTGTATCTTATTCATATCCAGAATGATATCTAGTCCTTAAACATCATTTTTAAATCATCAAATGATAATTATACTTGAATGGATACGATGGAGAATGAATCTCATCGCGTTCGTGGAGACGGTAGTCCGTACGTACGCACGAGCGACAATATCATTCTTTTGATATTAAAATAATATATAAATGGATTGTATATCATATATACAGAATCATTAACATGTTATATTTATTATTTACATGAGTTAGACATCATTATTATACCCATCCAAATAATATTATATTGAATAACAATTACACCACGACGTGGAGACGGTAGTCCGTACGTACGCACGTATGGTGACATGTTATTCAAAGGGTGGATAGAATACTGAATATGGTTGTAAAATATTTATAATAACATCATAGTATATGTGAGATACTGGAGTTATTATTTTAGAATGGAAAGAACAATGGAAGAAGAAGTGGAAGAAGAAATGAACTTGGAGAAGGGTGGTAAAATCATTACCTCTTCTTCGGGTTCTTCCTTTTGATTTGATCAAAAGGGCTCCTTAGGTTGGCTTTCTGATCAAACTAAGGCCTCTAGGTTGTAGTGAGGGATGTTGGGAGAGTATTTGGGCAGAGTTTGGCCGAACCAAAAGGCTTTGAAGGTGTGAAGAAATGAGAAGGAGGAGTGCCCTTTTATAAGAGGGGTGAGGGGCACCTTTGGAAAAGCTAGAAATATTAATTTATAATAAATTCATATTCAGTTTCTAATGGCTCCAAAGCTTATAATTCAAAGGTTAAGGTGGGGATAGGTCGAAAACCACTCAACCAATAGAATTTAGACAGGTTTGGGTACTTATATTAACCTTATCTTTAAGTATTAACTCTAAGTTAATTAGTTTCACTTTTACAATGTCTCTTTGTATTTTTATATAATATGGTTAATAAACATACAATATAAATCCAAGCGACCCCCAAGTGGTACATTAATGATGAACCTATCATGATATAACTCTCTTGGCCGAACCTTAGATTTTTAGGAATTTAATATTAATTAATAATATAATATTTGTTTTAAGAACTCTTTTATGTCAATTTTGACACTATTCAATAGTTGATTTTTGTAAAACTCATAACAGATTGATTACTTCGAACAAAGTCAATTAAATCAATCCTAATATATCATATTATCCTAGAAAATTATTGTAATTCATTAAAAGTTTCATATTATATTTATTTGGGTATTTATAATATCAATTAATTTAATTTTGCACTATTATAGTAATTACTGCATCATCATTGTGTCATAAATAAAATAAATTATTTAATGTCTAAAAATTATAAATAAAATATCATTATGTAGGAAATCGTTTTATCTTTCTAATGAATATTTATAATCTAAAATACAACATATATAACCCTATGTAACAATTGTTTTTCTAAAAGATATCTGCTTGTGTCATTTTTGTATTCATTTTAACTTAATTAAAATAAAGTGTCATTATCACTTACAAGTGGATCCATGGGGTCCCAAAATAGAACCAAAGATTCCCATGGTCGACCATGTATCAACCAATAAGGTTAAGACACGTTTTAGGGTAATTTAGTATTATTATAATATTATTTTTATAACCCTTATTTACCAGATTTACCCTTAACCATGGTAAATAAAATATTTACCGCAGTAATTATTCAAAATGTCTAAAAATAAAAGTTACCTATTTACACAATTTGAACATCCTGATTCCAAATATGGAATCCATTTTTCTAAATTCAAAACACAGAAGTGGCAGAAATTAATTTAAAATTAATTCCCGCTGTCAAAACAAAAAGCGTGTTTTTAAGAGATAATAACTATCAAAAGATTAACACTTGTTTATGTTCGGTTTAAGTGTAAAATTATTTCCAATGAACAACATTATATTAAATGGGAAAAATATATTCTAAATATACTTAAAAACCACTAAAATGCATAATTTATCACTAATAATTATTTTGATTAAAAAAGTTGTTTTTTATTAAAGTTTAGTAATTTTCACTATTCATCAAAATATGAAAGTTATCAGAAATGTACCAAAATTTCACCTTAGGCTAAATTCGATATTCCGAATCCAAAGATGAAGTCCATTTTAAAATATAAAATATATATATAATTTTAAAAAGTAGGTATTACTATTCATAACGGCTAGTTTGATTGGTTGTGGTGTGTGTTAAAACTCAAGGTTGCGTACAATACACGCTACTGTATTATTCAAAGAAAGTGTACCGTGGAAGCGTGGGATGTTTCATTTTAAATTTTTGATGTCCCCATTTAGTCAAAAAGTTTAAAATATTGTATTTAAAAAGGGTTCACTATTAAAAGTTGATAAAAGTGCAATATTGAAAATGAATTTGTTCTTGCATTATATATAAGAAACTCTTAATATGGATTCTAAAATTATAAGGATTATATACAGTTTAAAATTTAGATAATACTATTCATAACCTCTTTTGAATGGCTTTTTTTTAATTCATGGTGTGATTGAACTCAGTGTTGCGTGTAGTGCAAGTTATTGAATTATTTTGAAGAAATAACACACTATGAAATCTTGGGGTGTTACATTCTCCGTTCCTTCAATAAATTGCGTCCTCGCAATTTGAAATTGTTCTTTGAAAATAAAAGGTTGAAAATAGAAAATATATTTGTGGGAAAACCCACATCGGAAATTGGGTTACTAAAATTTAGTCTTAATATGAGGAAAAGAGAAATGAAATGGTCACCACCAAATTATGATCTTGATTAGGAGAACATTGGTGGCAATTAGAGACATATAATTGGAGGAAAAACGTAAATATTTATAGGTAGTGATTGAGGTCATCAATCACAAAAATTATAAAATTGAGGTCCTTAAACTCATCAATCTATTATGATTTGAAGTACCATCGGTTCAACAAAATATAGGGTATTGGGATAACACATTTTTGACGTTTCAAAATATCTTAGTTGAAATCCCACATCGAAAAATGAATTAACGAGGCCTCTATTTAAAATAAAGAGAGGAAAGTATGAAGATTACCGAAAATAACACATACTAGGGTTCCATGTAGTAAAATATGGATATGGAAGAAAAATATAACCATCAATTATCTGATGGAGAGTGGTAGAGAACATGGCTATGAAAAGGCTAACAATCCCAAAGCCATAAATTAGTGATGATTTAAGGTACCATCTAGGAAAACATTTTTGTTCTAATTTTCTTTTCTTATTATTGAGGAATTTTTTTATGAGATTGGAAAAGATCATATGGAGATATACTTACTTTATAATTAGAGTTTTATCCATTAATAAATTTCTACCACAAACTCATCTTTCACTCTAAAAGATAATAGAATGAAAAAAAAATTCTATTTACACTATTCGTATAGGGTTCCAAAATAAACGAATTTATAATTCATCTAAAAGATCATTTAATAAAAACTACATTATTTAATCCAGGACATCTCGTGGGCCAGTGGTAGGTGATACACCCTTGTCGCCCTTCGGTTTCGGGTTCAAGTCTCGCAGCCTTGCCGGACACGACGGGTTGCCGCCCGACCTCCGGGTTGTCCTTTTATGGCAATCCAAAATAATCCAAAATAGAACTATCCAAAATACTTCTATCCAAACTCACAGTCCAACATTTATAAGTAAGGTAAACATAATGTAGAACCTTTTTACCCCGTAATAGCATATGAATACCTTCATCATGTATTCTTTTAATACACTGAAACATCCTGAATTACCATATTCCTTATTGATTACATTCATGCTCCCTTATTCCATATAGAAAGCTGGATATACTTCATTAATCCAAAAATGTTTTAAACCCCAGAAATGATGGAATATACAAATCATTAATCAGTTCGAAGGTAGTTAAGAATATCCAATATAATTTATCCCAAACAATCATGTATTATTCCAAAATCACTACTTCGGTATCAGAACTATATTATGGTTTATCATTCTCTCAAACATATATTTTCCAAAAATTTATCCTGCTATTGAGTCACTTTTCTTTGTTCCACACAATCTCAAGTCCTTAATGAAATAGTACTGCAGTACAATCCTTATATACTCCATAATTATTATAACAAGTACATTGTTGATACAACACTCAATTGACATAATCAACATAAGAACTCTAATCATTCCTCTTCATCTGTGGTAGTATCATAACTTGATTATTATCCAATAGCATCATTTGCGGCATAGTCTGATGACTGGGGCATAGGTTCGCGTAGTGTCCAAACTCCTTGCAAATGAAGCATTGTACATTTGAAACCATTTTCTCACCCTTGCAGTCACGTACTTTGTGCCCTTTTCCTCCACACTTATAACAAACTCCCATTCCTTTCAGGCAAGTTCCAGGGTGTTTCTTTCCACAGATACCACATATGGGAAAATTCTTCTTTTCCCTCTTCCCTTTATCCATCTTTCTCTCTTCCATCCTTTTCTTCTCTTGCTTCCCTTCAAAGCCATAGGACTCAGTAAACTCTTTACATATCTTATCAACACATGATATTATTTCTTCATATGATGATAATACATGGGAGACTATTTCTCTTATAAATTATAGCTTAAGACCATGAAAGATATGATCCTTCCTTCTCTTTGAATCATGTGTATTTCTGGAGTTCTCATTCCTTCTACTGGGCGCCATTTCTAAACAATGGCATAAACTAGATCAGTTTATGAATCAAAATACATAATCCCATACTTATAAAACACTTAACATAAATTGAACTATTTATGGATATAATCCATAATCATAAAAATGTTTTCTTTGAGGAAGTATATACTCATAAACCCTTCATAATTATTTGTAAAGAAAATGAGAGTTATCCTAAGAATATCCCCTGGGAGTGTCGTAACCAAGAGTGCAGCAAGGCCCGTTGTCGTGCACCAGTTCCCGTTCGAGTCTAGCTCAAAGCGGTGTTTTCAGGCTTTACCCCTAGGTACATCTGTGCCAGAGCCGCCTCTACCTGCTCGTATCCAGACAGGGATGTATTGCTCGGAAAACTCACAAAATATCTACAATACCAAAATTCTAGGAAGTTCTTCTATACTAATCCTCAAAGTTCATCTTAGGTCTACGTGCTCTAATCAGAGTTTATCTAAATCTATCTTCCAAGGTTTGTACTAAACTTCCTCTGATACCAACTGTAACGCCCCAACCCCAGTTACCCAGAGTCGGTGCATTATTACATAACATTGGCATGATCACAAGAAAGATCAAATCTCGAAAGACCGATTGGTTTAATAGCCTTGGAAACACTAGATATATTCATAAGTTTTACATTACATCATAAAATGAAAAACTACTACAACAACATAATGTCTCCATAATCCACACTCATATCCCCACATAATATCCCTGCAGGTCATTCATAATTTACTTCTTCACTTCCTGTGAAAAATAAAACATAGAAAAGGGGTGAGCTCAAATGCCCAGTAAGGATAACAATATAGCGGAAACTTTCATAAATAAGAATAAACATTTAAGGCAATGTATAACTAAAACAAAAGCCTTTTAAATATGAACTTTCAACATGATATGGCATAAATAAAATGAAATAATTCCATTTACTTATTCACATGGATATTCTACTAATCGAATAATCACATGCAAAAATCAATAACCACGTTCATAATGTTGGAATGCATAATGCCAGACTATCATAACCACATAGCCAAGGCCTCGTGCCAAGACTACAAATAAGATTTTGTCAAGGCCTTGTGCCAAGACACTAGTTTGTCTCATGAGACCTGCCGATGCATCGAGGAGCTATAGCGGGCTCCACCCGTCACATATTAAGTCCAATGCATTCCCATATGAAAAGGTTTAAACATAACATAAACATTCGTATTAAAACTAGCATACGAAATGTCAATACTTTCAACATAAACTATGAATGGTATAAAAATAGCACATCCATAGTCAAACATATCACAAAACCTTCAATACAATATAGAAGTTTTGTATCATAATAAATCAACTTCAAATAATCTTAAAATCCATCAATGGATGTTGACATAGATGAAATCAAAATTATTTTTAAAGAAATATCTCCTTTTATTTTGAAGTCATTTAAGATCCATATAAAATAAAACATTTTCTTTGAAAATATTCTTATAAGCTTGTAAGGGATGTTTTGAAGATTTTATAATGGCAGAAATTAGCCGCACCCGCCGTATAAGTTAAAAAAAACATTCTTACCTTAATTCTGTCGAAAAGGTTAAAAAAGACCTTGTTTTGAAAACGACCGAAAGATTCCTTTATAAACCACTTATAAAAGTCAAAAAGGGTATAAATGACTTTAACTCATATTCTATTAAATAGTAAAAATGTTTTGCAATTCATTTTAAGAAACATGGATGTGGATGATAAAGAGATCCCAGTAGATTATTACGTATAAACAACCTTGGATAATGAAGAGGTTGTAAAGTAAACCCTTACCTTGTACTTTTCATTGGTTGGGGTAGGTTAACCTCCTGTATAATGGTGAAATAGTTGTTATTAAATTATACAAGAATCATATATAATAATATGATATCATATATGATCTTTTAACATTGATTTGTTAATAATATCTTAGAATTATCGTCGTTTCTGGAGTTAACTTACTCATTTTCTGTTATATGTTTTGTTACATAAGCCATGGTTGTTGTATCTTATTCATATCCAGAATGATATCTAGTCCTTAAACATCATTTTTAAATCATCAAATGATAATTATACTTGAATGGATACGATGGAGAATGAATCTCATCGCGTTCGTGGAGACGGTAGTCCGTACGTACGCACGAGCGACAATATCATTATTTTGATATTAAAATAATATATAAATGGATTGTATATCATATATACAGAATCATTAACATGTTATATTTATTATTTACATGAGTTACACATCATTATTATACCCATCCAAATAATATTATATTGAATAACAATTACACCACGACGTGGAGATGATAGTCCGTACGTACGCACGTATGGTGACATGTTATTCAAAGGGTGGATAGAATACTGAATATGGTTGTACCATATTTATAATAACATCATAGTATATGTGAGATACTGGAGTTATTATTTTAGAATGGTAAGAACAAAGGAAGAAGAAGTGGAAGAAGAAATGAACTTGGAGAAGGGTGGTGAAATCATTACCTCTTCTTCGGGTTCTTCCTTTTGATTTGATCAAAAGTGATCCTTAGGTTGGCTTTCTGATCAAACTAAGGCCTCTAGGTTGTAGTGAGGGATGTTGGGAGAGTATTTGGGCAGAGTTTGGCCGAACCAAAAGGCTTTTATGGTGTGAAGAAATGAGAAGGAGGAGTGCCCTTTTATAAGAGGGGTGAGGGGCACCTTTGGAAAAGTTAGAAATATTAATTTATAATAAATTCATATTCGGTTTCTAATGGCTCCAAAGCTTATTATTCAAAGGTTAAGGTGGGGATAGGTCCAAAACCACTCAACCAATAGAATTTAGACAGGTTTGGGTACTTATATTAACCTTATCTTTAAGTATTAACTCTAAGTTAATTAGTTTCACTTTTACAATGTCTCTTTGTATTTTTATATAATATGGTTAATAAACTTACTATATACATCCAAGCGACCCCCAAGTGGTACATTAATGATGAACCTATCATGATATAAGTCTCTTGGCCGATCCTTAGATTTTTAGGAATTTAATATCAATTAATAATATAATATTTGTTTTAAGAACTCTTTTATGTCAATTTTGACACTATTCAATAGTTGATTTTTGTGAAACTCATAAAAGATTGATTACTTCGAACAAAGTCCATTAAATCAATACTAATATATCATATTATCCTAGAAAATTATTTTAATTCATTAAAAGTTTCATATTATATTTATTTGGGTATTTATAATATCAATTATTTTAATTTTTCACTATTATAGTAATTACTGCATCATCATTGTGTCATAAATAAAATAAATTATTTAATGTCTAAAAATTATAAATAAATTATCATTATGTTGGAAATCTTTTTATCTTTCTAATGAATATTTATAATATAAAATCCAACATATATAACCCTATGTAAAAATTGTTTTACTAAAAGATATATGCTTGTGTCATTTTTGTATTCATTTTAACTTAATTAAAATAAAGTGTCATTATCACTTACAAGTGGATCCATGGGGTCCCAAAATAGACCCAAAGATTCCCATGGTCGACCATGTATCAACCAATAGGGTTAAGACACGTTTTAGGGTAATTTAGTATTATTATAATATTATTTTTATAACCCTTATTTACCGGATTTACCCTTAACCATGGTAAATAAAATATTTACCGCAGTAATTATTCAAAATGTCTAAAAATAAAAGTTACCTATTTACACAATTTGAACATCCTGATTCCAAATATGGAATCCATTTTTTTAAATTCAAAACACAGAAGTGTCAGAAATTAATTTAAAATTAATTCCCGCTGTCAAAACAAAAAGCGTGTTTTTAAGAGATAATAACTATCAAAAGATTAACACTTGTTTATGTTCGGTTTAATTGTAAAATTATGTCCAATGAACAAAATTATATTAAATGGTAAAACTATATTCAAAATATACTTTAAAACCACAAAAATTCATAATTTATCACTATTAATTATTTTGATTAAAAAAGTTGTTTTTAATTAAAATTTAGTAATTTTCACTATTCATCAAAATATGAAAGTTATCAGAAATGTACCAAAATTTCACCTTAGACTAAATTCGATATTCTGAATCCAAAGATGAAGTCCATTTTAAAATATAAAATATATATAATTTTAAAAAGTAGGTATTACTATTCATAACGGCTAGTTTGATTGGTTGTGGTGTGTGTTAAAACTCAAGGTTGCGTACAACACACACTACTGTATTATTCAAAGAAAGTGTACCGTGGAAGCTTGGGATGTTTCATTTTAAATTTTTGATGTCCCCATTTAGTCAAAAAGTTTAAAATATTGTATTTAAAAAGGGTTCACTATTAAAAGTTGATAAAAGTGCAATACTGAAAATGAATTTGTTCTTGCATTATATCTAAGAAACTCATAATATGGATTCTAAAATTATAAGGATTATATAAAGTTTAAAATTTAGATAATACTATTCATAACCTCTTTTGAATGGCTTTTTTTTTTGTAATTCATGGTGTGATTTAACTCAGTGTTGCGTGTAGTGAAAGTTATTGAATTATTTTGAAGAAATAACACACTATGAAATCTTGGGGTGTTACATAGCTGCACTTAT